>JAPYZH010000679.1:0-23523 GCA_030523085.1 Meteorus colon | reverse complement strand
CTTCCGCCAATAAATGGAATCTAAAAATCACCCAGAAATGAAAATATCCTCGAGAATTATCTCATATTTGTTGATCGAGAAAAAAAAGTTGGGAAAATTCCCAAAGAGACTTGTTTGCATTAATTTGCTACATTACAAATGTGAACAGTTCTCTTTCAGAAGAAGCAAGTATTTCGAATGGGAAATGATGAGTTAAATTGTTTTTATCAGTATAATGGCTCTATTGATAAGCTACTACAGAGGAGATAATACAAACCACATGCCAGTTGGATATGGGAGATGGCGAAAAAACTGGTCCAATTATGGAATTAAAATATGATAAATCGATAGAATTTCAGGGAAAATAAGTGGAGTTGATAAGGGTTCCAATGTGTAAACTATTCTCGAAGAGCAATTGAGTACAAAAATCTTATCATCAGACACTATTTACTCATGTATAATCATATCTATGGAGAATAATTATGGAAAATTGATATTCAATCGATTCATGTTAGTATGAATGTTTGAACTGTGGAAGAATGGGATTAGTTCACATGAAGTTCGTCCACACATGACATGTTGGCTCCTAATGAACGGAATCTTCTACATTAGCAGCCAACAGATGAGAATTTGTGAACTTGTGATGTCTCTTGTCTTTTATCACTTTTATAACTCGTTACACATTGTTTATTCGAGAATTGAAAAATATTTGCCTCGAAATGCATTGACAATAAAATCATGAATAATTCTTTTGTATTGCAAACAGTCTAGCGGAATGCATAATTTATTGATTGGATTTTCATAGATACTATTAAGAATTCTACAAAATGAATTCTACAAACAGTTCTGGTTGCCAAGTAGAATAATGAATTCGTTATGCTCGAAGTCTTAATAATTTCTGTACTGCTAACATATTTCCTGTTGTAAACTTCACATAAAGTTATTTTTATTGGAATGCTGAGAATCTGAGTCAAAAATTTAACGCAAATTATGTTCATTGAAATATGTTTCGAGATGATGATGAACATAAAAAGATTCACAATTTCTTTATTTTATATAACCGGAATGAGATTATTCTATTATCATTTCTGACACGGTGAAAAAAGTGGAAAGTTGAAATCACCGTTCGATGAACTCAAATATACAAGTGTGAAGTTTCGCTGTAATGCGAAGACCGACTTCGAACTAGTAGTAATATAAATAAATAAATGAATGAGTGATAGATAAATAAATATATAGATGAACACTTAGACAAATGTATGAAAGATACATGGAACACTCAACGAATGTCTAACAACTGTAACTATTGAATATTTACCCGATGTAATACGAAATTCCAATGGCTAATACTCCAAACAGGATAGCTTTGGCGAACATTATCGACTGTAGAAGCGGTGATCCACACAGCACAACTGATTGTAGTGGATTGAAATATCTTGCGACACGCTGTTTCTGATTGTACGTATACGAACGGTAATATAGTGCAAGAGATCCAATGCCGTGACTCTCAACGCTCAGTACAAAGTCCAGAAATGGCAATGTAACGGGATTTAATCACAACATAATTGTGTGTTTCTGTCTGATTATATTGCAAGTTCAAGAAGAATGTCATAACGATTATACGATATTCATCATTCATAATTTGAAAACTTGAAAATCATTGTTGCTATTTGATCCTATCAGAACATTTATTTGTTTGAATATTCATATGCAATGGAAGATAGGCTGACGAGGCCAACAGGAATTATTTCCCTGAATATAGCTGGTTGTTTGTATCCAGTTTGCATTGATGACTTTGATGTTGGACTGATTAGTACAATATTAGGTTATTTTTTTTTTTTGACGAGTCATAAGTTGAAGTCACATTTCCCAAATTATTTATCGATTATTCAATATATCAGATTCAGAGAAAATTTTCAAATATACAGAGGATTTGTTTGTATGTTTTTTATTAAGTAAGAAATCATACAGCCTCTTCCTTCGTTAATTGTGTATCAAAGTTTCAGAGTTATTGTTTATAATTAATTGAATGAATTGGAACAATAATACGTTGCTCAAATTTTTTTTTTATTCGATATCATTTTCTGAACATTTTTTTTTAAAAATCCTTCTTCAATCTGGTCTTCCAAGCTTTTTCGTTTTATGCATTTTTGATACCAATGATCGAATATTATTTGATATACAATTGTGGGGTTTCATTTTTCCGTGCTGCAAAGTGATGAAAAGGAAAGACGGCGACTTCTGTTTAGGTTATGCTCACCTGGAGGTTGAGTGACTATGTGAGAAGGTTCCAGGGTTAAAAATTCTACAATCAGTTTTCGACATTTTTTCATAATTAATTTGCAGAACTTATGGTTGTTGGAGAATTTTCCCATCTCACATATTTAGGACAACCCTAACTGTAAATTTTTATAGCATTGCAACAAATAAAAGTAACTATAAGATGTAATGACATGATAAAATAATGACAATCAGCATGCCGTATGATGTTCAGATGAGTTTGAGGTACATTTGGATGCGTCAATACATCATAATAGACTAATCCTCATAGACGTAAAATGCGATAGGACTGAAAACTGTCATTTTACAACATTTTTTGTCGTCTGAAGAAAAATGGATAGTATTTCCAACATCTTTGCTTTATAGCAAATGAGATGATGGTACCTGGAGCTTTTTGGGTTCAATAGTTCTGATGGTACTGAGAAGTTCTGAACTTGAATTACCAGAAGGATAATCATAATAGACTCTTTGCTCTTTCTTGTTCCGCTTTTTGCCAATGCTTTGAAAAACCTGCATTAAATTAATGTAGCCAACATGGAAGCAATCTTTCGATCGAAAAGTCTGTGATTTGAACAAAATATTAAAAACGTTACGAATGCTCTTCTGGATTCACCTGACACATCTGAACTTTGTCAATAGGATAAATCAAATTGGATGTGTATAAATATATATATATATATATGTATAGTATTTAAAAAAATTAATAATAAAATTTGGATCGCAAAATAAAAGCGAACACCATCAAAAAGCAATTAAAACAATAACAAATACATATATTCTTTAGGAAGGTGATACAATAGAATTTCGTGATGTTTTTTACAATTTTCACCCATAATTTTCAACGCAATAAATTTATATTATCTCTCTGGTTGTTTTTCTTTTTTTTACGTCAAATATAAATTCCATCTATCGCATTGCAATTAGACCGATGTGTTCCATACTTCGATCATTTTATAAATATCTACATATTTTTGAACAGCGATATCGAGCGAATGATCAGCAATAAATATTGATAGTTTCACATGATTGCTGCATGTTGTAAAATTAAAATTTATCTTTTTCTCTACAAACCAATAATTAATTCCGTAAAACATAGTACACATGCCGAACGATCGTGATGCTATCTATTCATTAATTTTCTTTTGCTGGATGAGAGAAAGAAAAAGAAACTATCGCACCAAACGACTCCACAATTATTTCACATTACATGAATTTCATTCATTCATTTCCTTTGACATGATCATCTTGTAATAGATTGGATTTATTAGGCCGGCTGGAAAAATTATAGTGACATGTTAGAGGCCGTTTTTCGAAAAGTCAGTTCTGTTCATTCATCTTTTTCCCGACACATACTGTTTTTACCAGTTGTATTTGATTATCTTCATGTCCGTAAATTATAAAATTGTGGAAACCGCCTTTCTGTGCAGTCATCGAACACACATACATATCATTCCAGAGGAGTTATTGCGTGTCAAATTTCAAGATATCAGAAAAAAAAAACTAATAAACAAATAATAACCATTGAATAAATTGATTGAGTGACAATTTGTACAATTTCAACAACAAAATTTTACGAAATAATTTTCTGATAAAAATATATGTAAGTGCACACAGGATTTAACACACATAAATCCCATGAATTTTCCCATCTCTTTTGCTCTCCTTATTGCATATATGCCTGTAGTAGTTTATAAACAAAATAAACATCTAAAAACTTAAAAAGAAAAGGGCTAGACATTGCAGAGCAACTATGTCACTCTAACTCTTTTTCTGTCGACGTGTATATTATAATCTTTCTGCTTCTATTTTTCTCCGTATATTCTATATTTTGCCCTTCATAACGCCCTTTATCGTCAGGGAAAATAAAGTAAGATAGAAAAAAAAAACTAGAAAAAAAACCGCAAAAACCAGGACGTAAAAAATTTCAATTAGTACATTGACCTCGTCCTTAATGCAGTTTTTTTGGATATAGCTACTATCTTACTATGTACTATACGTATTCTCTGCGCGTCAAATTTTTTTCACTGTTGTACGATTTTTTCGTGGTAACATTAATTTTTTTGCTTTTTTTTTTCGTCTTTTTTCATTATTTTTTCCAAATATTTTTCACATTATCACGGATGATGTTGCTCAATAGACAAATATTAAGAGTAAACGGCACATAAACCCATAAACCAGACACACTTCGCATACGCATGCTCTCGCGTTTCCTCTTTTCGGCTATTATTTGAAATTTGAATGCTTCGTTTTTTCATCTTCCACATTCATACTATTTCTTCGTATTTATTTGCGTCTTCTTGTATTGTTCATTCTATATAACAACATATGACGTTGACAATGACATATAATCTATCTATACATATATAACTATGTACAAGTGAGGCGACGGTGGTAAAAGGTAGAAAACAATTTTGTTTGTTTGCTTTTTTTTCTCTTTTTAATTAAAATTTTTTTTTATCTTTCGAAAACCTAAAAAAAAAATTTCATGTCTCTTTCTTGATGTTTGCTTCAGGGATCAGGAATAAGACATTGAGTGAGGTGGAGCAAAATATAAACTGATAAGAGGATTTTTAGTTATTGAAAGGAGTGGGACTGACTTTTCAGACATACTTTTTTCTCCTCGATATTTGTTCTCGAATGTACACACAACATTCCCCTCATTATAATTATTGTTTTATCTTCACCCTCTCACTCTCAAATTCTTTCACTCTCACTTTCTTCCACTCGAAAGTCAAAAAGTCCAATGGCGGTCAAATTCGAAAATGCCGCTCAACTGGTGGTTAAACGTCCGTGTATTTGCTCAATTTGTCACGTAACAGCATATTCTCGTTCTTTAATCGATCAATTTCCTGTCGCAGTCCCATGTTCTGTATGAAAAAAAACGAAAATTATTCGAATATTCATTCTTAAATTGCTATTTTTGTATATAATATTTGATTTGAGGTGTTCAAGTCCAGCCAAGCTTCGATTCTTCTGATTTCGATAATTTCGTAGAACAATAATAGTGGTGGAATTTCTTATCACAAGTGTGAGACACAAATATTCCCTGATGTCTGGAATTTTCAGCAAGATTTGACAATATTGAGATCCATAAATGTATCACTGACTGTGGCAATTTATGGTGAAAATTCCAGATAGGAAAAAACTCCATATCTGATAAGGACAAGTAGAATTCTCATTCACCACGAAAATTGCACAAATTATTTCCCAGACAAAAACACCATTCTGATAAATTTTCATTGAAATTTACCTCTTTCTCAAGAAAACCAGCCCTTAGGGCTATTTGATTTTCCTTCATACGACGCGCGTCTCGCGATCGTTTAGCTGCCATATTATTCTTCCTACGACGCGCCCAATATTTGTCATCTTTCAAATCATCCGGAACGAACTGTAACAAATAAAGGATATTGTTCATGAGTTATCAACACTTTACTTATAGCGATATTGATGTACATGTATTAAGCGAGCGGATTAAATATGAATTTTAGTTCGTTACAATGAACAATTTCGATTCCGTCACAGGATCATTACTCTATTCATTGTCGCGTTTGACCATGAAGCCAAAAATATTTGTTAAGGGTTGCTGTCAAGGTGCGAAAAATCAAATAAATGAAGATCTCGTGACGCGACATGAGAGTGGTTGTCTAAACGGCATAAGTCGCAGCAAAAACAGAATATGAACGATTTTGTGAATCACGAATTTCCCAACAGAAAAAAAGTTACTTAGAAGACAATCCGAATGCAATTATTCATAACGGGCTATGAAACATTCATCATGAAAACAATTTCTTCGGGCCCCCTCATATTGCTTTTTCTTCAACTATATAAATTAATGAGCAAGTCTGTTTATGTTTTCCCCACGTGCCTACTCGAGTGAAAAATGGATTATAATACGCCCTGAAATGTGCAATGCATACATTTTTTCTCTTACTGATACGATTAATGATGATAATGACTATAGACACTCACATTATGATTTTCATCGATATGGTTGGTGGAATATATAGAAGTACAGAATTCGGAATGAACTACTGATTAATCAATCTTACAAATAATATTGAGATGGTGATGACATCAATCATCGATATGTATGCTACTCTAATTACACTTGAATGAGTATCAGAAAAGAATCAGAAGTGAACTTGTGTTAAGTATAATTTCTTTATAAGATCGGAAAAAATCGCTATGGATCTTATGCTGATCGGAAAGATTCAATCACTTGGAACATATTACATTGCATTTCAAACAAGAGTGTACTTGTGACTCGGTTTTAACCCCAAAATCATGTTGTGAAAAATCAATATCTTTGTTCCTCAAGTTTGATTGTCCATGGTATGAATCATCATCGACAAAGAGAAAAGAACTTTTAGGATGAGATTCCAGCCTCCACAAAATTATTCATATGCAATTTTGCTCCAACTGGCACCATTTTGGCAGGGTTCCACATCCAAAATTTTTCCACATAAATTTATCTTTGACGATAAATTTGACACTGCAACAAAAAAATTGGAAAAGAAAAGAGCCCAAAGTTTAGGTCGCGATTTGTTCCCATTTTTCAATATTCCGATGTCTCTTTGTATTAATCCGCTCGCTCATATGGTGTGTACATATATAAAATAGGAGACGTTTATTACCTCAATGATTTTATTTACCTGCTTTCGAGATTTCTTGATCATTGGTTGTGGTTTGAGTTCTTCATCGGAGAAAGCTCGGGTTCTTGGGTCAAAATCTCGCCCCGAAGACGCCATTGAGAGCGCTTGAAAATAAAATAAAAACAATGTTATCATTTATTGACTAAATTCTTATTGTGTTATATTTATTCAAGATGTACTTACTCGAATCGGCAGGCGATGGTGGATTTAAAGTATCAGGTGAACAGCAATCACTTGGTGATGGTGATCTTTCACGTTTAGTCACAGGTTCGAGATGTAATCCAGCAGGTCCTTGATGACTCGTCGTTTCATTGCTGTTACTTATTTTGTGTAATTGTCCACCTTGCATTGTTCCTTGAGCACCACCACCAACCCCATCAACTGGTATCCCGTTCTCTGATAAAAATTCGTCCAGATCCACGTACTGTTTGTCAATGAAAAATTCCTGATTAAATTTATTTCAATTATTGCGATGCGGATTATTATGTAAAATCATTCAACACATGGGGAAAAAATTGAACAAACGTGTCAAATTTAATAATTATTATTTCTGTTCGTATTATTATTTAAAGTATTATCATTATTTCGAAAGGGGCAAAAGAAAAAATTTGCGTGCAAACGACGAAGAAATAATTATGGGGTGAACGATAAATAATTAGTACCATTAAAATATCCAACAAGCCAAAATTGGGGTTTGATGTACACGAAAACATGCAAAAAATTTAATATTTCTCGTTTACCAATTATAATTTGAAATTCCTGACACTACATAATTTTTATGCATGTATGTAACAGAGAAAATAAAGATAAATAGCTTCGATTTTATATATATATATTTGTTATCATTCAGAGATATTATTTATGAAACTTTGGTTGAAAAAAAATTGATAATGTGACGGCTACAACAGTCAGATCTCGACCCGTCTTATCTTTATAGGATGACGGTCGACACAAGAATCATTGGCACACGACAATATCGAAGATGTATTATATACTTCGTTTTGCATATTAGACTTCTTTTCATCTTGATGAATATTCAACAGTTATTGGTCTTGATTCGTAAAGCAGAGATACCAATCTCATATCAATATCATCATACAGTGGTAGAGAAGAAGTCTCATTATTGCATTGTGTCACTCAATAAAATTATAATAATTGTTATAACGTGAAGTGTATAGCCGCCTAATATATCTAACTATTCATAAATGTTCAGCTCATTATATAGTTATAAAAGCTTCGGCATATTTATTGCAAAAACTTCGCTCTTTATCTTCAAAAATCAATGAGCAGATGTTAGAAATTACAGTCGATATTATATTATATGAAAAGTGATTGGATTTAATTTGGGCATATCGCCAATTACTCATCACATCCCACTCGATTGCACAATATATATTCTCTCAAGATAATTCTCCCACATGAATAAGTAAAATATTTCAAATAGAAGAATAAAAAATGCATGGCAATAATTTTTACATATCCGACGTGCAACGAAATAAATTATCAGTAAAATATTTTCGCCTACATTTTGAAACATGTCTCTTACTCCGATGGGGATGTGCCTCATATTTCTCTTTCAATACATTCATATACTTCCATATGTATATATAAATCCACATTTATATACATAGAATCAAACCATAAACTACCACTGATGAGAAGGAGCTCGAGGCTACGCGCACGAGTACCATCGTCACTTCCGCATTTTGCTTAGTTTACGATCGTAAATCGTTCCTCGTTGAAAAAAATAAAAGAAAAAAAAATCTTATTTTTCCCGGTATGCACATTAACGTGCTGGAGAAAGTAGCTTCATTGCCACGCAGTTCTTAACTTCATACCCACTCTACTCCTTTTATACTAATCTCCGCCAGTATTGCACCAGTATCAGCATCAACTGGTTTCGACAAGTGATAAGGCAATAAAACACAAAAATAATGATAAAAACATTAAATAGGTGAAATGGACGAGGAAAAACGTATGAACCAAAGAGGGAAATAATAAAAAAAAAAGATCCATAGGAATTGAAATATATCAAAGTGATAGTGAGAATAAAATATAGTCCCGCAAGTTGTCTTGAGTCTGGAGGCGTGACGATATCGCGGAGGGTGAAAGTTTTGACGGTTGGTTGGGTTTCCCCGTTATGTATGTGTATATATATATACATATACACCGCGAAAATATATTGAACATACTTGGGACTCCTGTTCTCTCAAATACACTTTGTATGTGCTTCCTCGTTTTTACACAAATCCAGGAAGTTTCGCGTAGTAACTTGAGTGCAATTTTTTTTCCACTACTCTATTCTTATATAACTGTTGCGTGCCTTCAACGACAGGAAATGAGTATACATATATATATGAATATGCATATGTATTTAGGTATATGGGTATTTATTTATTCATTTAGTTGGGGAAAAACAAAAACAAAGATAACGAAATAATGAGGAAAATTTTAAAAAGATTGTCATTATTGTCAGTGGAATTGACTCAAAAGAGAGAATCTATATTAGTTTTTGTCATACTTACATATTTATGTTTGGTGTATGAATTTCAGTGGAAGTAATGAATGAGTTTTTGATTCAAATGGTCGCTACTTTGAATGTGGTTATTTAAGGAAGTTTGATCAGGGCGTTTTGTGTTGGAGGGTATTTTTGTATAGTTCCTCTGTGTAATTTTTTGATTGAAGATGCATTTGTCTGTTGAAGAAACAAATTTGAAAGAGGAACACGTTTTACTCATGATTCATCAGTTAAGTTCATGAGTTCTGGATATGATTAAAGGATAGATTGTTCACAGCCAATGAGGTAGTGGATTTTTTCGTTCTTTGTTCTGAGAAAATTGTTTTTTTTTTTTGTTGCATGTGATGTCGAGCGTTGAAGCAAAACTGCACTATGATTTGATCACTGATGACAAACAAACTTATTATTGTACGGCCTTGAACAAAAGAGTAGACCGAAATTAAAAAAAATTATTTCAAGAGTGAATTATGATGTTTTATAAAGGAGTATTCTCCTGATACTAAACGGTGATTCGACATTAGATGACAAATATTTTGTTGATGTGGGTTTTAACTGTTAATTTGAAGAACCGAACGATTTTTACAGATATTTTTTTCCTGTTTGTTTGGGAATTTGTGAATGAAAAATGAAAATCTGGTCTAAATTGGAACAATATTTATAATTAATCCAGGTGGGTGTTATACTTTTTAAGTCTCTAGGACATGAGGGAATTTCGGTTGAATCACGAAAATGAAAGATACCAATGTTCGACCCGATGAGGCGGAGTTGCAGCAGAAACATTCTCATTTCACACTCGAAAAAAAAACATCAATCTACCGACATGACAATATCTGAGCTCAGTATATCTGATTCATTTCACTACCGCCGGTAGAGACAAGTTTTCTACTTATTACAATATTATGATGATGAAATTTCTTTAACTGAAGCAACCTGGAGAATGCATGCGAGCTTGAGGAACTGCGTTCTAACAAGAAACTTATTCAATTATTTAACTCGCCATCTACATCTACACTTCAATCTGCTCGGTTGATGCCTCCGACTGTTGCTGATTTGATGGAATCTGAATCGGAAGTGTTATTAAATTTTTCACAAGAGCAATTTTTTGGAATCGCGGAACTATTTAAGAATGTATATACTTGTTATAAATGTTTGTCTATTTTTTACAGCTCGAAAACATATTCAATTGTCATGATGGGGCCGGATACAACGTGACCTTTTCTCTTCCCTCAAAGGGTTTCCACAAGATTAATTTCCCCGGTCTTTGAGTTTACTTTTCTCAGAAAGTAATGAAGATAAGTGGATTTTTTCTCTCAAATATCAGAAAAATACGAGGATTGTGAAGTGCTTATTTTTCTTGTTCATATTGACATTTCGAATGAAATGGAATTAGATAGAAATGAAATACTTTGTGACTCCATATATTCTTCAATTTTTTTTTATTATCGTGAGCTGTACTGAAAAAAAGAGGAAAATAAACGACTATGATTTCAGAAAATTATTTCATTCCAAACCAAAATTTATACTCCTAGAAAATTTCAAACCGCCATCTTAGTTCGTCACTTTAACGGAATTCATGTAAGAATAGCCGGAAGATGGCGTGCATTAATTAAGTTAGTTTACGCAGTCCCCTCTGTGAATTGGCAAGTCATTACAATTTATTAATTGGTATTACTGATCAACCGAACGGATCATGCGCAATATTCACCATTGCAAATTAGTGGAAACGGATTATTTGAGAACATTGGGAGAATCTAGAAAGTTAAAATCGTAAAACATTTTAATTTTCATACTTATTTCGAAAATTTGACAAATGATTGCTGCTTTACTCATGAAACTGAATGAACGTACTTCGTGAATCTCTCGTTTTTTAATCTATCAAAAATTATTGGGCAATTGTTAAAAGAAAGTTACGCCTGGGTGACAATTATACCAATTTCGGAATCAGTCTAAATTATTTGCAACAGACTTCCTCAAATGTTCCTTGGACAAATTGAATGAGTCCGTAGAATTGTTTTTTTTTTTTAATCAGCTCCTTTTTTCCTATTGAAGGGCGTGTTCACTCTGATTCTTCGTGCATCCTATGTCAGAACTAAGTTTCTGAGTGCACTGTATTATCTCGATGGCGAGCTACACACAACCCTTCTTGTATTGTATCAAAAGTATTTTAAAATATTATTAAATTGCTATCCGAAACAACAATTGAAACTTGACAGAGAAATTAAATATAAACACAAACCATTCCAAGGAGGCCCATCACGAGTTATTAATGTTTAAAGTTACGCGTTAATGAAAAAATGACTTGTCCGTGTTTTTATTTACGATTCAGCGATTGTATCTGGCGGAGTTATTCGAGATAGTTCTATTACAAATCAATGTTGATTTAATTCATAGTGACACAATGAACTCCTAATTTATAACTAATCAATGTCCAAATTCCATTGAATTGACCAAAGCAGTGAATAAATTTTCGTACGTTGTGATTTGGCAACGTCGCAAAATTGAATGTAATGTGGATATCGACGTTGTTAATTAGTTGATTATCTATATAGTGCGGAGCACGTATGAATCACAATCGAAATTTGAAAAAGAAGTGAGAAAGCTATTGTTTGTTTGAAAGAGAAGGCAAGCCAATAGAATAAAAATAAGTTTGGAATTTCTTGCTTCGTTCGGAATGTTGAATCGCTGTCGTCTTTTCCCATTCTATATGTGAAAAGTGTTTGTGCTTATCAACAGCGGACAAAGTTTATTGTTAATTTTTTCTATCGATAGGTATAATTTCTATTCGAATTTTCTCTACCTGTGATCAATCTTCTACTTTCCATACTTGATCGCTCATAAATTATGATCTTATAGTTAATAAAATTTCCACCGTTGATTAGTTTCATAATTTCTCGCTCTTTTTTATATACACCAACTGATAAACCTAATTGAACTATCATAACCGCATTGGAATATACAAAAAGGCTCTGTAAAAAATCCATTGCCAACAAATACAATTGATAGAAAACAAATTCCGTCACACTGTAATGATAAAGATGTTGGATTTGGAATATTTTTCCGTAACTAGTAATTCTCAAACAAATTAGCACACTCCTATGAGAGAAAAAAAGCTCTCGAGGTGAGCAGAACACGTTTCAAAATGCATTTTCAACAAAACTATTGCAAGAATTATATTTATTACAAGAATCATAATTATGAATGCAGTGAAAGCCATTTGAATTTAGGATTCATTAACATTTTTAGTTGAGTGTTAAATGCGTGGACATATATATTTATGCATATGGTGTATACATATTGAAACATACATATATATATAAATATTAGTCCTTGATGCTTGCAACATCTTACCGTTTTACATGTCAATTTTTTTGTTTGTCTTTATATCTTCCCTTTTTGTTGTACATACATGATTCAATACCTTCAGGTCGGCATCGTATGGCAGAGTCTTGTCCCAAAGATTTGGGCCGAGGAAGGCGGCCTGCGCTTCCACATTACCCCACAGCTCACCATCAGCATCCTTTTTCTCATCAGGTCCATCTTTATTTTGTTTTCCTGCAATGAGAAAAAATAAAAAGCGCCAATTAGAATATGATTAGTACATACATCATTATAAACTATGCTCGTTTATAAGTGTAGGCGCGCTTCATCTACTCATTTTATCGTGTGACGACGCTCATATGCATCAATGTATGTGGTTATTATAAGGAGAATGGCATCGCGGGTCGACTGCCAAGGCTACAAGAGCATACTCGTCACGCCACTGTATTTAATACTGCATAGTAAAAATGTTTAGGTATATTAATGTTGATCGCATTGAACAACAGACAGTTGAGTTGGAATACGAATATGAAGACAATATGTAAAGCAAAGAATCACAGCTGTGAGATCGACATTCTAAATTTATTTATTTATATTTATATACTGAGTTTTGTGGAGAGTTTGTGAATATTCAATGATGTATATAAAATTGAGAATGATATTTATGGAATATGAATGATAATAAATTTTATCGTATTATTAGAAACGATTCTCACTATCTATGTTAAACTTTGTCTCATGGCTGGACACGTGTGTTACTTCCTTTTGTCTATAAGAATTCAATTAATTGTGTTGTCATTTCTAAGGGTCCTCGGTTGTCTTTATATTTGGAAACGTATTTCGTGTGGATGCTTAAGAAGGTCTAATTTGGAACATCTTTATTCAGACCTTACGTTAAAAGAGGATTCCCTCCCCCTTTTCGGAAATAAATCAGAATTATTTTAGTATACATTTTTATCCTACATTTTTTAGGGAGGAAAACTTTGATTGGATGAATGTATGTTGCTTTTTTTTTCGTTTTTTTCTCAGTTTAGTTCGTGGTAAGCCAAAGGAATATCAAGTTGTGACTCACTTTGATTGTATTTTTTTCGCATTCATTCAACATTCTCGATTTCACTGAATCGTGATTGAAATATTTTACAATTAAAAGAACGTATTTTTGTGGACAGAGTGATTTCGGGCTCCAAGAATTATAGGGGATCAAAGAAATCGCATCAATTTTCAATAAGACACATTCGCAAATATATTTTATTCGTAACTTTGAAAAGTTCATGAATGCTCAAACAAAATGAACTACAATTTGTGTTCAGATGAGGATTCTGAATGAGCCGTCAGCTATTAATTATTAATATCCGCATGAAAAACATTCATTTTTTTTCAGGAATTTAGACGCCTATGTAATCACAAATCAATAAAGAACACGACGAATTTCAAAACTTTTGCCATTAAATATTGACACAATCCAGTATATTCAATTCCTCATTATAATAAGAAATGTATTGATAATAAATCGAGTCTAAATCGAGAAAGTTGAATCTATTCCGGCTAAAATTCTCCTCATTTCAATCTGTTTATTTTTCAAGTGGTATTGATTCATTGACCTTTCACAACATTTTTAACATTGTAATTTGGAACTTTATCTCTCTCGTAAAAAACTAATATTCAATACAGATATCAACTCATGTATATTATTGCATAATCTTACTCTCTCCTGGTGAGTATTTTATATTGATTTTTATTTCCGAGATGCATTGGCAAAATTCTCAAGTGTTGAAAAATCTGTTTCGTTTCAAAACTTTCATTACAAATCTAAATTATTTTACCTCGAATAAATTTTCATTCATCAAATAGAGTTTGAAAAAAAAAAATGCAGCGCTTTCTCAATCCACAGATATTGGGATCACAACGATCGAGCATCCCTCGCTTTGACGTTCAAGTTTTCGTTCTCAAATAAGAGCCGGAAACACATTAGAATCGATTTGCGAGTACGTCATCCAGCTACGAAAAATTAAGCAGGGGAAAATATTTACCACATGCTTTTCGAAAAAAGAAATAGTAATGAGAATTACTGAAGTTCAACCTTCAGGAATAAAATCTGATGCAACTCATTTTCAAATACAAATTCATTATCTATGTCTTATCGCTCTTTATACTATTCAAATTCATAAAAATGACAATCGTAAAAGTTTACGAAAGACAATCTTGTCGTTGTATAATTTTCCCACAGTGGCTTTACAATCAATTAGATCATTTTAATGAGGAAATGATCTCATGGTGTAATTGAGTAAATCATTTATTCTTTTAGAGTTTGTGCATTCTGAGAAAGCACCCACGAAAATGGTTGAATGACTTTTTCTGCAATCGTATCCCAATTAGCTGACGTCTCAATCAAAAAACCAATGCGTCGATCGAGTTTATACAACTTTCATTTAATCTATGAACAAATTATCTATAGCCCTTATTAACTGACATCAGTCTAATTGTTTTCTCGTATTCAAATAAAAAAAAAAGTATCAAAACATAAAACACTCTTCTCTCATCCCAACTCGACTAATCATTCATTTTGCATTTCTGAATATGAATTATTGTAGTTTCAACAACAAATACAACTTTCTTCAACACATGAATATTCTTAATTCTCAATCAACATAATTACATGAGATGCAATCATGAACGTCATGCTGCCGATAGTCGAAACTGAGCCCAGTTCCTACTGCTGTTATATTTTCACCATCAATTTTCTCCAACTCACTTAGATTTTCATAACAGCAAGGACAAAATGGAGAAAAATGATGCATTTTCGGAACATAAAAATACGAATTATGTGCAGATTGAAAATTGAAAGGCTGATATGTATGGAGCATTATTGCTAGTGTTGCTATTGAAGCGTAATGCCGGCGTATACGCCTCGCAACGGGAGATTAGTTCCGCGGAGAGGTTCGAGCGCGTTTAGCCTTGAACCAAATTGCATAGACTGACTGTCGTTTTGTAGTTGTTTAGCTTGTTGAATATACATGTGTTTTTCATTATCTAATTGGTATGTATATGTTGTGTACATGCAACGAAATTTATTTCTCTTTTATTACAAAGTGAAATTTTTTATGAAATTAATTTTCGGTGAATTTCACACTTTCATTTATATTTCTATTCTCTGCGGAGAATAATTTAAGGAAAAATACAATCAGAGAATAAAAAAGAAAATAAAGTGAGATGATAGTGTGTTGAGAAGGGATTGATCATCGCGTGAAATCTGACACTGCTGTGTTAAGACACGAGAAACGGATCGAAAGATTCACTTTCATTCCCACAGTATATATATTCGCGGCGTGAGTTGACGATGTAATCTCAGACGCGTATATCCTTGATAGACCAGTCACGGTTCAATGAGAATGATCACCTATATAACTGTGGAACAATAATTTTCATCACCATATGCTGATTTAATTATTTTTTCTCCTCCATATATATTTTCATAAGTTTATGCATGTGAATCATGTGTAAGTATATGTTGCACGTGCTCATAAATTTTATGTTTATATGTTGCGACAGAAGAAAAAGATCACTAGAGAAAAAAAAAGTATCGTCGGGAAGGAAGAAAAACAGTTCTTTATGTAGTGGAATATCACTCGAGTATTCAATTTAAGAAATATTGTAGTTTTTATTTCATGATCAACTTGTGTCTATTGTACGCTCATGTTTTTGCATTTATTTTCTAAATATTTTATGAAAAAATATTCACATTCCAATTCAGAATGAATTTGTTTATTAAATTGTTTCAAATTCGTTGCTCTGTCAGTAATTAGTACATTGACAATGCAAATAATTCTGTAAAATGATAATATGTGAAGCATCCAAGTACATTATTTTCTATGATCATACTAAATGAATCAAGTGGAAGGAAAATAACTAAGAAATTAAACTTCGAATGGCTATGAATGGTAAACAGGTGTTATATTGTTTTTATTTTAATAATATTCGACTCAAATTAACTATACTAATTTGGCAATTAATTCCGCTTCTACAAGATTATATTTATAATTATGAATTTATAATCGCTTTTGTTTTTTGTACTGTTTTTATTGTCGATCAGTCAAAATCCAACTGCGATGGTGGTCATGAATTAGATTTTTATTAAATCCCAGATACCATTGAATGGTACTCCGAAACAATCAGCAAAATTCATTGTCAAGTAGTTAAGATCCCGAAAAAATGTGTTATCATTTTCTGCCGATTAATTCCATGATATTTATAGATATCATAAAACAAATATTGATTCTATTCTAATAGCGTAGACTATGACGAATCTCATGAAACTTCTCCAGACTATCTACACATTATGATTCATTATTAACAAATCTTTCGAGTGAATGAAGAAAAGAGAACATTTTGTTAACTGAACATCTGTCAACGAATGATCTCTATAAAATGACAATGTCGTCAACGGTGGCATATTTTTACACCAGAAATAAAAATAGAAACATCATTTTTATCTTCATGCACTGGTCAACACACACAATTACAAAAAATCAAATTAGAATAAAAATCGCAATAATTCCACAATATTTAGGTGAAAAAAGAAGAAAAAAAAAAAAGAAACATTCATTCAGATTGATCAGATATTTGTCGAATTAAATATTTTTCCACTCGACTAGATTCACCGCAAGATTAACTTAAACAATTAAATTGTACCTAACAATTAACAACACACCATCAATTTGTTAGTATCTACTCTATCGATACATAAAATTAGCATTTATAAATGAAATAAATGTCAATGTGTTTATTATATTCTTAGAATACCGTATGGAAATTTTTTTCTCAAACTAATATAACTTTTACTATACTCTGAACCACAGTGTTTCCGTATATACCTGCATAGAAAAGTTGTTTGTTACCATCTAAATATATGGCCGTGGATGAGTTGTATAGAAAGGTGTGGAACGCGGAACGATTCGTAGACTGGCACTCGCGCCAACAAGAAGAAGACGTCCTTGGCCACCTAGCAATGGCGGACGCTTGTATATTAGCTCGTATTAGGATATATCCAACAAAGCAGACATTTTACTCGTTACTTCTTTTCAAATCAACACACTTCATGTGTTTTCATCTGTATACAATAATAAATGTGCAACTAATTTAACTATTATCATTATCATTATCATTCACACTTGATCCCTATCAATTGACTCAAGGTGATATCGCACGTAGAATAACAAAAGTGCAAGTTATTGTAGAAATGAAAAGAAAGAAAGAAATAAAAAAAATAGGGTTACCAAGTGTGCTACCGACAATGTTGGCATTATAATATATATGGTGGTATCTACTACAGGTATTATACTGGCGGTAATGCTAGTAGTATAGGTAGTGAAAGTTGCTTGAGCCACTTTCCCTTCAGGTCTTCGTGTGCACGGTACCAGCTACTAAAACAAGATATACCCGCTCAAACCAGGAAACCTCATTGAATTTCCGCAAACCAAAAAGTTTATTCACTATTATGATACACCGCTTTTTCAACAATTTTACAAAATTCAAAAATACTTTATTAATTTTATATTTTTTATAGAATGAAGGAGCAATCATTGCGATTGAACATTGCACATGTATTAAGAAAGTGAGAAATATGATATTTTAATTTGATGAATGTATTGGTTTATGATAAAACTTGTGAGTCATGAGAACGAGAATTCGGTATCAATTGATATTGAATCAGGTAGAGAATGAAATATATTTGTTATTTGAAGTATTTTATCTTATGAAAGTGTTTGAGAGTTATTGTGTCGATGATGCAGTTTGTTATTTAATAATTGCCTATGATGATTTTGAATTGATTATGTCGTTTCAATTGCGAGTTTATATATGATCTTTAAATGCAATGGATTCAAGATTATGGTCAGGGACATCTAGTTTGTTGATGTGACATCGTAACTACACGTTTATAAATATATAAAATCAATAGATGAATATATTTTTATTATTTGTTGTATGTATTACATGAAAATGAATGAATTAAAAATGTTGTGAATATAAATAATTCCGGTTCTATATCGGGTCCAGCGAATGAAAGGTGGGTCAAGCACGCTTGGGCAATTCACTTTCAAACTTTCTCAAAGTGGTGGACTACTATACCCAGTTCTGACTCCCCTCAATCCACTCTTACATGTATATTATTGGGTATACACCTATTATGGTCAGGAATGAGAAGAAAAAAAAAGGGAACAGACATAGGAATGAATAGGAAAAAAATTAAATTAAGAGTTGATATCAGGGTAATAAGACAAGTGAAAAGTGTTACGCAATTTGGTATGTATATAGGTGTGAGGAAAAGAAAGTTGAGTTGATGGAAATCACGCAAACAGGATGATAAAGAAATAACTTGAGGTGGTTGGTTACAGTACTTTCAAGTTGATCGAGGGGTTCAACGTGAAATTTTTTTGAGAACATGAAACAATTGTCCTTTAGTTGTTATACTGATAATGGAATGTGTTTGAACTTAGATCGAATAAAATTTAATTCACTACTCTTTGAGGTTCATTACTTTAAAAAAAATTAAAAGTTTGAATTACACTGGAATTATCTTGGAAATCAAGGAATGGAGTCGTTGATTGAACAGGGCGCAAAAAAGATAGAAATTTCTCGTAAAATGGAAAATATTTGAAGAATGTAATTTTAAAAAATTCCTCGTATTCTTCGTAAATTTACTGTGTGCATTGTAGTTCTTTCATTCGAGGTCCTGAGTAAAAAATTGCAATGTGATCTATTCTCGCGCCGATGTCTAATACAGTAAAGTGATTTCTACTCAGACGTTCAGGTAATGTTTATGATACTTTGGGTTCTTCATTTTCTTCCTGCAAGGCATGAACTATTCTCGCTTACGATTATGAATGCTAATGAATTTTTACTGACATAGAAAACCTGTGTTATGTCGATAAACAAGGGCTCGTTTGGGATTCTCGGGAACAAGGCAATAAAACTTGATAATAAATACTCTTCTAATTGACAAGTGGAATATTGGTATAGTGGCAACGATATTCTTAGTTGCGTTTTGAAATTTAAATATCGGTAGTTCTTGATTCGATGTTGGGGGTTAAAATTAAACATTTGATCTAATTTGCACTTCAGCAAATATATCATTAATATTTTTCAGAATAAATCGAATAGATTCCAAAAAGTAATGTATTTTTGTTTCCATGCAAGTATAAATGTTTCTTCAATGTATGCTATGTACCTATGCGCTTTGATTATTCGATTCTTCGTCGTTATAAATTGCATCGATATTATCTCATCGGTTGTAAAGGTAATTTTCGATGCAACTATTTTTCCAGATAAATCGCCGATCAGGACGTAATACTTTATTCAACTACGTACGATAATGATGAAGTGAACAGTGGAATTATCAAGATAGTGTTATCTCCTAAATGGTTCTCTATCTGCCAACCAAGTGGGGGGTATCGGAAAAAGAAAAATAACTAAATAATTAGAGCTGAAATTATTTAATTTCGTATAATGATTACTATTTACTCATTTCGGATTTTTATCAACGTTTGTTCAATGATTCACATGCAATGAGATTTTTTCAATCTTTCTCGATTGCTTCTCATTATAACATTTTACACCAAACTCTGGGAATTACGCGCTTTCGACAATTTAAAAAACTTTCTTTGTTTAAGTCGATCGAAAAAAAAAATTAATGTTGAATTCAATATTTTTCATGATTTTTCGGAAGAGAATAAACTAGAAATTACGGACAATTTTTCAATGATATTTCGTTTTTTATCAAGTTTTTTTAGAATTCCGTAATTTGCGAAAGTATGTTTAATCTGTTAAAAAAAAAATTGCAAAATTATTTGTCTTGGATCATTATTAAGAATCAGAAGTTTTCGAATCCTATCACGTTCCCAAAAATTTTATCCTGTGTCTTCTACATAACTATTCCCACAACATTAAAATCATGCACTCTTTATTTCTCACAATCACCAACATGAACGATTTAAATCACATTTTCTTTTTGCAAAAACGAAGGAAAACAGTAGAGGAATTGTGTCTGGTGAAATTTAAATTCACTATCCAACACCCCATAAATAAAAGTCCGACTTCCACAATTGCTTTCTTACGTTTTCCAAAATCAAAATGTCATTTTTCTACCCATATGTCTACCATGACTATTTATCATCTCCATTTAAAATTAATTAAACTGAACAATGACACAAACATAAAATGTAAATTAGGAAATAATAGGCGAAAATATTCAACTCAATATCACATCAACTATAATATCTAAAATTAATATTCAACAGCTGTGCAATATACGTCAAGAATATCGTCATTCATTAATATATCTATGTACATAAATGTATCTATATCTCTCTGGATGATTCTCCATCACCTATACATAATGTGCGTATATGATAATACCACACCCTATGGCACTGAAGTATTTTTTGCTCGCTGAAAGGCACCACTTTCTAAGTATTCGTATACTTAGTATAGAAAGTATACAGTATACGAGCAATATATTAGTGTTGGTCATGCGGAGAAAGAATTCGACGTCATTGCCTATACATAAATTATATTTATACATATATATATGTATATAAATATACACACGATGGTAAAGCGTCAAAACGAAATATTTGAATCTTGAAACCGTTACTCAAAAATTTCTCTAACCTTGATTAGAGATTTAATCCATAAAAATTCCTTTATACTTGTACGAATACATATACGAATTTAATTGAAAATAACAGATAAAGATGGAATAATGGGACACATAATTAATGCTGAAGTGATAATGATAAATGAGTAATTGGTCAAAATATATAAAAGAGATCGTTTGATTGATTTTTTTTTATCATTATCGTTTATTTTTTTTGGTTTTCATTTTTGCTTATGTGCTGCTCACGAAGAGCATGCCATCTATAAGATCGAGAACAATCATATCTATGTATGCGAGTACATTTGAATATTATCATTAATCAGTTCATATGTGTGCGTTGCATGTGGTTGTGGATAGGAAACGAATAAAGTGGGAAGATATTTGCCATAGTTAATTATTTATTAATTGTAATATGTCGTTTATTTGCAATCGGGTGAAATGTTTGGGGAATGAGTGTTGCTATTGAAAAATGTATTGTGAAGGTATTGTAACATTTGGAATTGGGGGAGATCGAGTTCATACGGTGTGACATTTTTTTATAATTATCATAGACAATTTTGAGATGTTCTCACAGGACGATGCAAATTATGAAAATATGAGCAGAAACCGCCTTTTTCACACGTGTGATCATTTTAATTACACTATTTTTTGTTTTTGAATGCTCACCCAGAAAGGAATCATTTTATACTGTGTTAGTTCGATGATTTATTCGTTTCGTTTTTTATAACTAATTGAATTTGAAGACTGGTGAAATTATGCAGAAAAAGCTATGGATAATCCACCATTCCAATATAATTCCTAATATTAATCCGAAATTGCGGAAGGAAGAGAAAATATATGAATTATTTAACCGCATAATATTTTTTTTATGTTTTGTTGGTTGCTCAAGCGAAAAGTAATTAAATTGTTCGATACATTTCAATTAATTATGTTAAAGCTTGTATGTGCGTGTTTCCGCATTAGTTAGTCACATGACTTTCACTTTCACCGTCATTGAATTCAACCGACACTCACGCACCTTTATTCAAAGGTGGTTGGTTAGGTGCTTGATACTCGATTAATACAAGGTAATTAAAATCAAAATTGTGTGTCCGCTTGTAGCTTTGAGATAAAATGATGTAAACAAAAAAATATAAATATTCGTATACGTTGAACAGTATCTTTCACGTGGGCGTCATGGTATTGTACGCGCATATAAAACGAAAAATGGAAAAGAAAAAATAATGAGGAAAAGAGAGGGAAAAATAGCCACTTATACGTTCGTTCACTCGCACGCTCGCTCGACCCGGAAGAGAACTCGCAGACGGATTTCTTCGGGGTCTAGCGAAGGTGCGCCAACCAAGCGTGGCGCGGGCATGGTGAGCGAACGAAGAGAGTGCGCGCTTGTCGGAGAAAGTAATCACGATCCATACCACAACTGTACAAAACAGACATCACCTTGTGCCTCCTTGCATTTTCTTCGGTGGTTCTCATCACAATACATGTACAAATTTCCTCCATTTTACACATTACACCATACTTTTCCCTCTCACAAACGACATCCCACATTGTAAAGAGAAAAAAAAATTTAATTATACTAATAAAAATGATTAAAAAAGTTGAGCATGAGCGCCATGAATAGATTGTAGAGAATAAAATGGAAGATATTTTTATTCCGACAAGTATTGTCGAGAAGTTCCCTAGATTCACTCTACACTCTGAGCTATCTTTCAAATATCCTTATGAATTACGCCATTTGTGTTGACTGCAATATTAACTTAGTCTAATATCTAGTAAAAAAAAATATCAACTAGAGTTAAAATGACTGATATGGCAGTGAAATTCATACGCAGGGGGAACAAAATTGTTTGAAAGTTTTCTATTTCCAATAGCAACATTAAGCATTATCAAAAAAAAAAACCAGACGCGGCGCCATCTATTCAGATTCCCACATATCCTTAGTTAGATTATAAATAGCAAATGCAGCAATAGTGGGCGCGGCATGGGATGGCCGCAGGAAGTATCAATGAATAATGCCAGATAATCAGCTCACCAAAGTTAGCCCCTCAAAAATATTTTTTTTTTCTATTTTCGACTTTTTTTCTATTAATTCGTTTGTTCATCGTTTGTTCTTAATTGTTCGC
>JAPYZH010000678.1:0-31853 GCA_030523085.1 Meteorus colon | reverse complement strand
ATAAAGAATGCAGTAAACATTCAGGTTAAGTTGTTTGAAATTTATGACAAAGTCAAAAAATGATACTAAGGAAAAAATTAAAATGAAAAAAAAATAATTGAATAGTTATATCAATGGAATATATTAATATTCATTCCTGCTGGTTTTCTTACAATTTACAACACAACAGCTCTGGTGTCTCATTTTTTTTTAATTTATTAAAATTGAGACAAAATAAATACTTTCACGTGTACTTGCTTACAATTTCAGTAATAATAGCCTCCCGTAACGCCGAAAGTAACCACTGCGAACGCTTCAGTCGATTTAATTTCTCCTACCATGGCTTCACTCAGAGCGAATAGCGATAACAGCGGTATTCATGGGCAAGTTTATACAAAGCAAATGGCATCACTATAGTTACTCGAGCTCAGAATCTCGTCCAATACTAAATTAGTTGATCGATAAACATAAACAATTAAACATACATTCACTTGGACGTCAACGGATGATATTTCCACAGGGACATGTTCATTAGCTAAATAACGCTGTTTTCGGGTCCATTTCAGAAACATCTCTGCTCCCGTTTCATATTTCACTTTAATTTTAAGCGTCAATGGCATCCTATGGAACAACGAACGCTTCGATCGACCTGTGAGCGATTAATAGATAAATCCTCAAACATGAATGCAATTAAAATCTTCTATATGGCGATTACAATGGTGAATACTCTACCCGATTTCCATAGTGTGGTGTCGTTAGATGAATTGATATCTGTTGGAGTTGCACTTTGTGTCACATTGAAAAGAAACACTTGCATTATTGCAAGACATATGACACAAAAAATTGGAACAATTGATGTCATTTGATACGAGTAATTTGGTACTACGTCGACTTATAGTGAAAATTATATTCAAAAACTGTTAAACAGAAAATGATCTCACATTAGTCGTAAACTCAATGCATACCTGGAAAAAAAAAAGAATAACTTCCTATCGGGAAGTTAAAAACGCAATTCAATTTTTTTCCATGTATTTACTTTATTATTTGTGCACGGTAAAATGAAGAAAAAAAACATCCATATTCAATTGATCATCATTCATTGTTCGTATTTTGATTTTATTAGTGACTGCTGCTGATAATAGCTGCTTACTATATCGACAGTGACGTAAGCGTGTATTGAAAGAGCTGATTCAATACACGAAGATATGGATGTGTATTACTATTTTGACTATGCAATCAAGAAGAAATGTCAATATGAAGAATGGTTGTTATGAGACACGTTGTCATTACGGATAACTAGTCGATGCACGGTAAAATTTGATACCTAAATTCTCACCGTGAAAACCTTGTGAAATCTCCCATATGACAGGTCACTGTATTGGGCCGCTCATGAAAGCGGTATTGTTCCCGATATGGGGATGATTTGATATGGAAGAAGATTCATTGTTTCCACATTCCACTGTTTTCTGACAAAACTAACGATATATCAAACCGTGAGTATTTGAAATGTCACTGGGTTTCAAGGATGAATTGCCACGCATATTTCTGAATTAGAGTATGCTGCGATATTAAATCTCGAGTACCAAGTCTGAGGAATTCTTGTGAGGTAATTCTGCGGAGAATTTTGGATTATTCCATGGTAAGATTCATCTAAAAACTATACATGATATCTGCAATATATTGCGGCAATGAAGGGATGGTAATACGCAGTTACCGCATAATACTTTGTAAATATTACTGATTCATTCTTCCTGTGTAAAATACATTGTTATGCTGGAAATTACATTTTTTATCAAATCGCGAAATGCAGAACATATCGTGGTGAAGAACCGCACACCCATGTGGATCCCAATAGTCCAGACCTCAACTGTTTGGCGCGCAAGTTGGGGGTTGCTATGGTGATAGTACGCGCGGGCTCGCGACGCCCCCGACCCTGGCGACTAGTTCGACGCTCTCTCTCTATGCTCCTTCCATTTAATTTTCCTCCGCGCCCTTACCCAAGCCATGCACACTCACCCTATCATCATTATGCGCACGTTTCCCCACTCACCGTCACATTGCTTTGACTCTCCCACCCGCTCGCCCTTCCCCACTTTTCCTATATCCCTTCTGTTCTATATACAATATACATACATACTTCGAAAAAGAACGTGACCCCGACCTTTCAGGTGGATAACCTCCACTGCACTGCAGATGCGCGCGCAATTTCCACTGCCATTCGTCTCACTTACAATCAAGTCTCGCGACACAGCCAACCACCCCCATGTGATGCAAACGTTCGAACAACGACACGTATATACATCTATACTTACCGAGACGGGTGAAAACATTTTGGCTTCATGATTTATCTGATAGTCATCAATACTAAAGCTGCTCTATAATGAAACAGTTGAAATTACATAGAAGAAAATGTTCAATTCCGTTATGAAAGATGCTTGGGAGATGCATTCGTTTTATCGGGACTGCTTCGTAGTATGATTTCTAGTATAATAGTTGCTTCTTTTTTAACATCAAAAGTTGAATTCATAGAATTGCATTTTTGTTTGACACAATCGTGATAAGCAGTGAAACTACTGATTTTAGATAGCCCAATACTGAAGTATTGGACAACGAATTGGTATTGAATAAATGAACAACAAATGTGAATCAGGAAGTCACTAAATTGATGAACTCAACTCTTATTCTGTGCACGCTTATGGGAGATTACTGCAAAGACAGTTTCCGGATGACCCGATTAAGCAGCATAGGCGCTCAATGTCTACATGTTGTGCAGCAACAGAAGCAACATTCTCTACGCCTATGCGGCCAGACAGAGGATGAAGAGATGGAAGAGCAAAAGGGGCGCGACGGAGGGTTGCGCTCTTACTCACCCCCTTTCTGTCTGGCCCCAACACCAAGACAAAACATCCACGCACAGACATAAACTATCTCTCTCTCTCTCTTTCGACTGCTTTCTCTATGCCCTAGTCGCTCGCGATCGGATCGACTTTGCAAAACGTGAGTGTACAAAGAGCAGACGAGGAAAAGAGATAGAATTGAAAGGGAAGCGAGTAAGTGAGAATGAGAGTATTTCGCTCGTCGCACATGCATGAAGGGTAATGTGTGCGTCGTCAAGAGCAAGTTTGTTGAGGTGGACGTCGTTCGCATATAACGTGGCATTGTCTGGCATTTTATGCATGTTCGTTTCACTCGTTAGCCTATCCAGTAGGTAGCTGTTTATATGTGTGAGAAAAGGGAGAAAAGACTCAGATGTAACGCCAGAATAGCGCTATCATGGGTATCATGGGTATCATGGGTATCATGGGGGTGGTTATGTATTTAGCCATATGTTGTATACTGAAATGGATGTATTACATATGCATATACAACTAAGCCCAGTTCAGTTTACGACTTTCATAACAGGGAACAATGTCGTTGTGAGTGTATGTACGTAGCTATTATGTTGGAAGAAGTGATCGCGGGGAGAATGAACGTAGAAGATTGATATAAAAAAATAATGCTCAAATCTAGACGATTGAACCTGGAATATTTGACCTTGGGTTCATTGACTTCGTAAAGTGCCTCGAGATGTGGACAGTTTACAGATCTTGACGTTTAGCAACACATCTGTTAAATAGGGTACACAGTAAAAAATTTAGCGTCTTTTTAAACACAAATCATGTGTAAAATGAAATTTAACACAAATTTTTGTGTTATTTTAATATAAACGTTTCATGCTAAAACAATAACATACTTTTATGTTAAAATTTACACGAATTTATGTTACAGTGGTCTATCTAAAATTTTTGACACATTCAAATGTTGAATGTTTACACATTGAAATGCCAAGAAATTATCTCCTCAGATTGAAGTAATGCATACCTCAATAGTTTCAATTAAAAACAATTAAAGTTTTGAAATGTCAGCTATTTTTATGTTAGAGAAGGAACTGCGAGTTTTTAGTACAAGGCATATGATGCGTTCAAATATGGCGTCATATATTCCGCCAAAACAAGTAAAATCAAGACAATTTTATTTTGGTTTTATAGTAACACATTCAAAACGTTACTTTCATGTAAAATACCACTTTTTTGGGTTGAAAAAAAATGAGAGCAAATGACACAATTGTATTGTGTTGAATTGACACTAAAAAGTGTTAGATGGTGTATGATCATTCCACTCCTTATTTAACCTTTCTTCATATGAAGAATGACTTTTTGTGTTCACCACGTGAACAATCTGGTAGTGAGTAATACTGTCGCAGAAATACTGGAGATACATTGAAAGATGGCAGTGGAGAAAGACTCCCAACAGAAACCAGCAATTTCGATTTCCTATCGATTGTATCAAGTTGCTGCATATATAAGAGCTTTAATGTTATGGTCCATACGAATAAAATTATACGAAAGTTGAATTAATATAGCATTTGGATCGTACTACATATGAAACTAAAGTGCCGCTAAACTATAGTGAAACTTTCTGAGGCATTCAATTTTCAAAAGTATACGAGCCCATACTCCAGCGCAAAGTCCTACATCATTCATTGAAGTGATAGCAGTATTTGATCAATAAAGTATCACTATATCTAAGATTTATCAAATTTTGATTTCAATTTTTCCAGCAATGCATATCAACATTGATATGCATCCGGCAAGCAGATGCTGCAATTTTTGAATATTTAAAATTGAACTTGCAAAGCCGAATAATGCGCAGGAATTCCATGTATAATTGTGCTTGATTGACGAATCATCAGATTTTCTAATGCGTACATATATCACAGTTGTGACACATGTGAGACCATAGATAAGAAGTAATACGATGCCGAAGAGCCGTTATATTAATTGAATAACATTACTCAACCTTATCTTACTGAAGAGAAAAAAATACTGTGGAAATGTTCTGTACCTTTTATTGAGTGAGAAATAAACATTCTTGATTGACCGTATCAAAACCAGACAAATAATATATCATCAGCTCTTTATAGGGCGATTCGGTCGGCTATCATAGATTCTTGGTTCATTCGCTGCTAAATGTGAATATTGAAAAATCATATCGATGCCAGATATTTTTAACTTGTATTGGAAAAGTATAGAATCATCAATTACGCAGTTACTATGTGATGTGATATAGAATGTTTCCCTATTCAATTCCATAGAATTATATATGCTGTTGACAAATTTCAGATGGTTTCGCATAGTTTTCGTTCAACTTATTGCTGCTCGAATTCTGCTTTTTCGATTCTTGAATCTTTTCGCCTCTCGTCGATGGACATACAATTACCTATAAGGGCGAACGCTAAATACAACCAAACGCCAGAGGAGACAATGATGCTTTTTGGGGTTTCACTCATTATATAGACGATAAGATTATCTTCCACTTATAACAGTTTTATTCACACATTTGGGAACGATCGGATTCGTACACATTCTCCAAGCCAACATACCTACAAGTCAAGCAGAATTACTTATGTATAGGATTTATCATCATTCACATCAAAAGTATTCGATGAAAAATCATATTTCACCTTCTCATTTCCACATGATGTACCATCAAATGGCCGTACCGTATCTTCCGTGCGTAGTTGAGTACCTACAAGAATTTGGCATCGTAAAAGTCCTGAACACTGTTGAATTGCAATTTTTCTCGCCGGTTTATTATCACGGCACTGTCCATAAAATCAGATGTGGAAACTCATCATTAATTCATGTAGATGTAGATGAAATAATATAAATGAACGAATATCATAAATAGATGGCATACTGTGGTGTAGGAATCGTATCCGAAACACAAACATTGTCTCTGCGGTGTTGAGAACCTGCTCGGGCCAGCCGGCCGGAGTGATCGGGGTGCATTCAGGAGGAAACAACGGTTCCGATTTGTGCTGAAACATAGTATGACGATATCATTATGGAACCATATGACACCAAGAGGTTACTCATCACTACCAATATTGTAATGGGAAATCCTTATTCTTGTTTGCACACCTGAAAAATTCGCCATATTGTTTGATGCTATCATCACTCCATCTTAAACAGTTGTTACATTTTGGACCATTTCTTTGCATAACACTATTACATTGTCCCCTGAACGTACATCCATTCATCCCGGGATCGAGTTTTATGTTCAGTCTGCAAATATAAAAGTATCAAACGGATTGATACTTCCGTGAATGTCATAGTCTAAAATCACCCTAGATCATTCGCAAATTTATATTGCATCTTGCGAGTTGCTAAAAACTCACATTCGTCCTATCTCGTGTACCGCATTTACATAATCGGCGAAAATGTGCTGGTATCTGACTATCGTTATCGGTACAAAACTATAGAACTGCCTATTTTTTCTTGCTTCAAATAAATCGTCACCATGTTTAGATATTCCTGAAATTCGGAACACAAAACTATGAAATTAGATTGATCTTAAAATATTCCAACTGTGAACTTGCATCTGTCACATTAAAATTCCTTACCATCTACCCGAATGTTATCATCCATAACAAGGCGACTAGAAAAAGAAAAGAAAGAACACGTAATACTTGGATTTCTTAGTTGATCTGCATGCAAGATTTTTTTTCATTGCACCATTTTAATTCTGTACACAATTACCCTGTATGAATGAAAACATAGTCGAACGAATCCGGCGGATACTCAGATTGATGAGTGTGTAAATACTGTGGCAATTTTCTGATTATCGTGGTGAATTGAAGTTCATCATTACTTATGAAATCGAATGGTTGTTTGACCTGTTGGAGAATAAGTTTTATTAACAAATTATGGTTATCCGTCACTTCTGCAAAACTCTACTCACCGTCTCAATAACAATTTTGGCAATATTAATATGCAGCATTTGATATGAAAATCCGAGTTTTTGAACAATCATATCGACAGCATTGAAATAAGTGATATAATATCTCACCATCCCTTCAATATAGTGATCTTTGCCAAAATGATTTTCGCTGAAAACAAATCAGATCTAAAATATGAACACATCAGCTGATGTGTCTTAATAACAACAAAAAAGTATCATTTGTGGTAAATTTATAGTTACAAAATCTCAACGATATCGCGAGTCACAAAGACTAGCGTTTCCAAATAATAGTGCTTGACATGTCTTGGGGTCATCTTTTTGCGGTGATTTTGCTCATCCGTACTAGAACCTACCTCATTGGACCTTCCAGCAACTGTAAATATTTGTCAATGGAGTTTTGACACCAGAGACTGAATCTTTGAATCTCAATTTGTCTTACACTCTTGGTCGATACGTTGATGTTTTGCACTCGGGCCGGCATCAGAATCTGCTATGCGTTTCATATTTTGATTCAGTTTATGGTCAGGTTCGCAAAGAAAGTTTTCCCAAGCGTTTGTATCGGACGGTGGTGGAAATACTTTCCCAGGGACGATGTGATCTGATTGACATCGTCGATGTTTCACATACGGTTCGGTGACTTTTCCCAATCGGTATTCACCGCTTTCATCAAATTCTAGATCCAAATGTTGGATATGGTAATCCATACCAACAACACCATACTAAATAAGAAAATGTGGAATTTGAGTGATAGTACTTGGGATTCATTGAATAGACAAATCACACCGTGTAATTGGAGGAAAAAAGGCGAATTTGCCGGAAAATTGATATTCGGAAGCAAAATGGATAAAAACTTGATTTCTTCAATTAAACTCGTCCAAAAAACAATGAATGCGCTGTGAACAAATTCATCAACATTCGTTTTCTAATAATATTAATAATTGTACATAGATTTATCAGTTTCATCGAAATTAATTAATTGATTAGCTTTCCTCAAAAAGACTCAGATTTTTTCGTTCCTGTTACTTAATATGACAACAAATAATACTTAAAACTCAACAATTTTGTTGCTATGATATTCATTCACAAAACTTTCTTGATCAAGAAACCAAACATATAGTATTGGGTGGGTGCGTCGATTATTTATCTGAATGCTCTTAAGCTTTTACATCTTTTTTCATCTGTCAATAGATATCAAAAATATTCACCAGAGCTTTCGACTTTTCGAAGTACACTATTGCAGAACATGTCGCTTCATCCTGATACATTATGAACCCACCAAGACGCTCTGCCATCTGCCATAACATTAAAAATATAAATATATACCAATTCCTTCTACTGATACTTTTTTCAACTACAAGTGCTTAGTATTAGACTTTTTTTACGAACATCAATATTGATATCAGCACCTGATGTAATAACTGGCAAATACTCATTCGCTAATAACTGATCAGTTGTGGTTAATCTCAGATCAACATATTCTCCTGGCCGATTTTCTATTCGAATTTCTAATTTCTGTGGTATCCGCTCATACAGGGACCTCTTCGATCGACCTATTGATGAGTGTATGAATTTTTATAATTTCTCCATGCACGTAATACTTTTTGTATTTGAAAGTCACCTTTCATGATGTAACTTGTTTTCGTGATAATAAAAGAATTGCAACTATTGACTTACGTGATTTCGAATACGATTCGTGGTCAGTTCTATTACGTTGTATCTCAATACTTTCAGTGAATTTCAAGAAAATTATCCCGAATAATATGAACAATATAGAATTTATAACAGATGCCATTACTGTATCGATCATGAAGGTCAGTTTCGGCTCGGATGTTCATACACTACGTTCCAACAGACGGCAGACTTCAAACATAGATAGACAGCAAATTATTTTTTTCGTCTAATAGTGCAAAAAAATTTTTTCGATATTTATATTCAGTCATAATTTGATGCGTCAGCAGTTCGTTATCGGCCTTAACTATATAAGCCAATCAAATTAGAGGTATAACGCATTAGGTATTGAACAAATATTTGCCTAGCATGTCGATAATAATAATCGTACAATATTTTCTTTCTCATGTCCATATCTATATGTAATGTTGTACTTTGATCTCCGAGCAATACAAATATTGAAAAATTACAATCGATTAATTGATAATTTATTGGAAGGTGGAAATGTTTGGCATAAGTGTATGTATAGTCTTCATTTGTGTATTTCAACTAATCAGATTGTACGCCTCTTTTTGTTGGACTTATATGTAGGTTCACAAAAGAATTAAATCGTTAAATGAGTACTTAATGAGAAAAATATTATATGTTCAAGCATATGATTAATTATTTGTCCAACCCCCACATGATTAGCATAGCACCTGTGTCATTTCTCGCATGTTTTTTTTTCTCATGTCAATTTACTGATTTACTACTATTCGTTGTGTATTGATAAAACAAGTTTCGAAGTCGTTTGAAATTCAGGGCGCATTTTTCAACACACTTCCACAATTATTATGTGATTTAAATAATGGACGACTTATAGAAAAAAAAGGAAAAAGAAAAAAAAAATGCATCGGTGATAAGAGGGGCGTGTCCGGTGGTGAATAACAGTATAACATTTTTGGAATTACTAAATCCAAAAGCATAGTTCTAGCCTGATATCTTTGTATGCAAGAACACAAGAGTGATAAATCTGAACAATCTCTAGAATAGCAAAACTCATAACAACGGAAACTCATGTGCTATATTGAAATTTGGGAAATAATATTTAATTTGTCGGATGAAGTCATGAGCAAGATATTTTCATGGTGATTAAATTGTACCCAATCTCACGAAATGGGTCTTCTATATATTTAGGATGATCGTTACGTATCGAATAATGGCACAGTTGGAATAACGATCGCTCATCAAATTATTGTCTGAATAGTTGAAGAGACTGTTACTCACTTAAATTATGATAAGTGAAAACACTTTTTAAGACGGCGAAGGGTATCGAGCCAATTCAAGGTTATAAATGATATTAAATAATACAATCAAACTTGGTGATATTCTACAATACTCAGACTGAACATCTGAAACGATGAAGACTGAGCAGAATCGGTAATGATGTATCAAGTCATTTTAATAACAGTTCTTCGATCAAACAATGGTGGATTAATACAGAATATGGAACTTTTATGTTTATTTAGTTTATATTTCGGAGTCAATTCTTGCGTTTGAGATTGGCAATACGGATGGAACCACTTTTACATTGAAAATGACATCTGCATGTAAACTAAGTTACTGTGAGATTCGTAATTGATTTTTGGGAAGATCTGACTGTCTTCGCTATGAATTATGTGAATTTCATTGTTCCATTCAATCCCATTTTATATTATTATTCTTTCTCACATATTATTTTATCTTCGATCAGTATTTCGATTTTGGAAGTAAGAAATCGATATTACCGAACGATTTCATGCAGAATCAACGATTTTGGGAATCGTGATTTTAATGCAAATGGTTGTAGTTATGATTGTGGAAGATCAACACATTGTTGATTCCAACAAACCTGAAAAATGGCGAACACTGTGAATATTAAGCTCATGATTCAATCCGATGAAACGATTGATCAAAATTGTGCCATACCTTCATTTCTGTGCATGGTGTGCCATCGAATGGCCACACACTGAGTTCAACTCGTGATTGTGATCCGTAACCTCTTTGGCATTGTAAAGGTTCGTTGCATCCATATATTTTCACGTTTTTTTGCGGTCGGCCGCTATCATACTATTCATATAACAGATCGATAAAAAATTAAAAATTCATATCAATCGAAAAATGGGATGAAAAAAAAAAAAACAGTGAACAATTGACATACCAAAATATAAGAATCATATCCAAAGCACTGACACTGTTTGTGCGGTGTTGTGAATTTGTTGGGACCAGGTGGTCGGAGTGATCGCGGTGGATTCAAGAGAAAACAACGATACGGATTTTCTCTGAAACATGACATGTCAATTCAATTTCCATATTACTTAACTAGGAGAACAAGAATTGTCATCACGAATATTCTACTTCAATATGTTCTTCAAGCACCTGAAAAATATTTTGTATTGATGCTTGCTCTGAATGTTCCATGCCAGACAATTATTGCATTTAGGTCCGCCTCTTTGCATTATGTTATAGCAATGTGTTGCAGATCTTCTCTCAAATTCCTGTGGATCCATTTTCAAATTGAGTCTATGGAAAAAACAGTTTGGAAACTTGTATTATAGTGATGCTTGACAAGAGCATATCGAATTAAATTTCCTTTAGCGGTTTCCTTATCCATTAGAAATAGTTTCGGACCGACTGATTGAAATGTGATTTGATAACAGAACTTACATTAGCCCAATTTCGTGAGCCGCAGTGTGATAATCAGCGTGCATATGCCGATACTGCACCACCGTGACTGGAACCGCATCATAAAATCGATCGTTTTTTCTGGCTTCATACATATTTTCTCCATGCTTCGTCAACCCTGAATACGATAATTCAAATTTCATAATCACGAATAGTAAACAAAGTAAGGAAAAACCTTCGGCTATTTGCTTGTATTTATATAATAACTTTTTTCTCACCAGTCATGTGCGGTTGATCACTCAAAATAGAATTTCTGAAAAAAAGTGTTATCAGATTCTGAGCATTAAGATGAATCTATGTGCAATATCGAAGGATTACAGATTTCATATCGTAATGTCCAATTATTTTCTGAAATCACCTGGTATGAATGAAGATGTGATCAAAAGAATCTGGTGCATACCATTGTCGGTGAGCTTTTAAATACCGCGGTAATTTGTCAACAATATCAGAATATTGGACGTGTTTCTTACTCAAAAAATCAAACGGTAACAATAGTTCCTAAAAATAGAGAGAATTTTTTAACAGTCAAAAGAGTTATTTGCACATGTGATACCCACGTTTTCAATGACAATTTTGGCAATATTTAAGTATAATTTGATTTTAGTTCCCATCTGTTTAAAAAGCATATCCAGAGCGTTGAAATAAATAATATAGTATCTGACGATACCATCAATGTAGCGATCTTGTCCAAAGTGTTCCTTGCTGAACACCGAAAAAAAAAAATTTATCTTCACAATAAAGTGTCAAACGAGTTTGTCTGATGAAAATATAACTTAGTTAAGAGATTGCAGTTACAAAAGTTCAACGATGTCGCGAGATACGAAGACCAGAGTTTCCAAATAAAATTCAGTGCTATCTCTTTTTGTTACAATTTTCCCGGTATCAGTGTTCTCATTTGTGGCTGCATTGGTTCCCTCACCAGAGAGTGCTTCACCAACTATGCAAAGAATATCAATAAAGATTGTGGAGAAACCAAACTGATTTTATATTTTTTCATTAAGCTTACGGTCTTGATCAGTACGTTGGTGTTTCGTACTCGTTCCACCTTTGCACTCAACTTTGCGTTTGCCACTTTTTTCCAAATTAGAAGTGGATGGACGATTATCGTCTATGTCAGGATTATCAAAAGATGGAGGAAATACAAAGTCCGCCGGAATGTGCGTGGGTGCATTAGTGCGTTCCACAATATACGGTTTCCCGACGATTCCCAGTTGATATTCGCCTTGTTCGTTAAAAGCATAGGGCAGAGCTCTTATATGGTAGTTCGTTCTAATCACTCCAAACTGAAATACATAATACATGAATTACATTAATTCCCTTGTCATATATTGAACATTTGAATATGTGTTGTAAAAATTTACCAGAGAATTCGATTTCTCGAAATAAACGACAGCAGAGCATTTGTTCAAATCATGATACATCACAAAGTCTCCAAAGTTGTGTAACACCTGCCGAAATGATTATCATTATTCAACGATAAAGTAATATTATAATACACTGGATATTCCAATTGACTATTTAATTTTATTTCTTCACTATTTTTGTTTATTAATTAAAATTTTCGAAGAGTATTTATACAAACATTAAAATGCAAATCGGTTAAAAGTGTTATCACAGGCAAATGTTGATTAGCTACATATTGTTGGGTTTTGGTCCAGGTTAAATCAATTTCAACACCTGTTTCTAATCTCACTCGGATTTTCAGTATCTTCGGCATTGCATTAGATGGGGATCGTTTAAATCGGCCTGTGAAAAATACAAAAATCTTTGAAAATTCTTTCATTTACAAGATCACTGAGCCTCCATGTCAGATGTAATCGTCTATAGTCTTATGATAAACTTCATTCATATTTGATAATGGTAGTTATAATAATTCACCTGCTTCCCAAGGCGATGAGTGGATAGTTTCATTCTCATGTTGAGAAGAATATTCACTTTTTACATTATTCACTAAGCTAATGTAAATTAGTACGAGGCTCACAATGTAAGCTGAAGAAGTACTTAAAAACATTGTGATCTCGTTCATGCACAGCTACGTCCAAATATCTATCTGTGAGTGTCAATTTGACCGAGAATTATTTCTAATATACCGTTCTAGTGATGGATAAAAGAGCTCTGAATAGGTACATCCAATTCCTATATTAGGAATCATTAGTTATTCATGCGCACAAGTATTGTAACAACAGATTGATAAGTGTCGCTTCGGGATTCAAACTGGTGAACAAACTTTAAGTGTACTTGTGTGTTATGTTCAGATAAAAAATATTCCAGTACTTTATTGATTAAATAACGACAGACAGTTAATTGTCGGTTACGAACACGTATGATACAACATTCAACGAGAATTACGTAAGACAAATTGTGTCCAATTGTATCTACATACAATCTACATACGTTCAGATGGTAGAAATACAATTCAATCATTTTGCTGAATATTTACATTAAAATATTTTTCATGTGAATTGATATAGATAGCGTCGAAGATGGATTGATTGATTGAAAAACATGAAAATGACCAGATTAGGATATTAAATTCTTACAAATAAGGAATATCTCCACTTTGAACTATGCAATTTTCAATTGAGTACTGTTGCTTCTGGTCGGCTATTTGCGGATTATTCGAATCTTCTCTCTGCAATAGTGAAAAGTCAATTGCAAAACTCAACAATAAATTATTGAGGATTGCATTGTGCATTTGCCAATGAAAAGTCTGTCGTCGGATAAGATATTTCCAACATTCATATTCTCATGATCATTCTCTATTCTGATCTATCTGTACCATTGTCTAACTTGCGTGCATTGTCCATTCCAGCAAACCTGGAATAATAAAATCACAGAAGATAACAAAGTCATGATGATCTATTTGTTTGAGATCTCGGGTTAAGAATCATTTTGTACCTTTTCGTTTGCACATGGTGTACCATCAAATGGCCGTACAGTAAATTCAAAATATTTCGCTTCATAGAATTCCTTACACGGTAAAGGAGTCGAACAATCATTCACACGTACTTCCTTCAATACTCGATTACTTGCACCCTATTAATATGGTTTAATTATCCATCTTATCGTGATCGACGCATGGATGAAGATAACATGATATGAATGAATCACATACCGTTTTATAAGAATCGTACCCAAAGCACTGACACTGTCGGTGTGGCCTCAAAAATATGCTTGGACCTGGGAGACGAAGTGATCGGGGTTTGTTCAAGAGGAAACAAATGTTTCTATTTTGACTAGTGTGAGAAATCAGAAAGCAATGAATACATCTTGTTTTACATTCAATTTTTCTCCTGAAATATTTCGTTGGTTCTTACATACCTGCGAAATCTCTCGAATTGTGCCAGATTTTCGTCACTCCATGTTAAACAGTTTCTACATTTGGGACCTTCTCTCTGCATTATACTCTTGCATTGCCCTTCAGCGTTCAATTCGCTCATGACCGGTTCAACTCCCAAATAAAATCTGTAAGAACACGTCAAGACTTCACTCTGTACTAGAATAACAATACACTTTGATTTGTATAACTGAACCTGATTCCATCAAACGAATCAGACTGAATGCAATATTCAGATGACCTTGATGGATCAACAGAGTCTTATCTTAGTATAATGTTTGATAAAAAAACCCAAAATATTCTACCGGATTAGAATTCAATTAGCAAAATTGTACAAGAACTCACGTTCGACCAATTTCGTGCACAGCGACGACGTAATTAGCGTAGCCTGATTTCATCCAAATTACTGTGATTGGTACTGCATCATAAAATTGGTTTTTCTTTCTCGCTGAATATAAATCTCTGCCATATTTCGTTAATCCTGATCGGGAATTTTCATTATGTTCAACGCCATGAAGTAAACCAGTAAAAAACTAATTATCCGATAAAATTGTTAATGATAATTCTTACCTTGTACTACTTCATGATCATCCATAATGGTACGCCTGGAAAGAAAAAAATTGATGCCATCATTAATCATCCCATGAATTTATTTGAATGAACAGTGATCTCAGTTTTCATGATATCACCCAGAACAAACTCACAATGATTAGAACTGTTCTTGAATGAGGTGAACAGGTAAAGCCGAGAAATGAACTTGAATATAATAATCTCCTGTCTGAAATTATTTTGTCACGGTGCGAGTCGAAATCGAAGTGACAGAATAAACCAATTAATCACTTATAAGCTTGAAGCAATTATAAGCATACATTTTGGAATTTATGTTCATAACTACATTATCAGGAAGCTGATGAGTGATTTCTCACCACCTGATCAACAGAATGTTATATTCGATGATATTTTCCGGTCATCTTACTTCTTTTTTCGTACCCCGAGATTGTCTAATGTTCTGGTGAAAATACATAAAGCTGATTTCACTATATCACACTCTCATTGCAACAGTATTTTTATGGAAGAATACCCGGTGTGTATAAAAACGTGATCGAACGAATCTGGTAGATACTCGAGCTGATGATCATGCAAATACCGTGGCAATTTATCTACTATCCTAGTGAACTGAATATTATCGTCATTGCTCATGAAATCGAATGGTAGCAATAAGGCCTGAAGTTTGTAAAATATTAGTATCGAATCGCAAAATTTGCGCAGAAATATCATACTCACGTCTTCGATCACAATTTTAGCAATGTTGATATGAATTCCAACGTGCTCATTTTGTAGAAGTTTGAACATCATGTCAACAGCATTAAAATAAACAATATGATACCTTATGATCCAGTCAATGTAGTCCTCATTTGAAAATTCCTTACTGAAAAGTTACATAAACTATAGCCCATGGGTAATTGTTTTTCCTCAATTTCTCTTCAAGTGTATAATTACAAACGATCAACGATGTCCCGAGATATGAAGAGCAATATTTCTAAATAAATTCCTGGATCTTGTCGATACCAATGGCGTCTTCTGTTATAATCAATTTTATGTTGGTTGGAATTCAAATTCTCGCCCGGATGGTCACCAACGACTATGAACACATCTTTGATTAGTTCCGGATAGTCTTGAAGTCTCGGTGCTACTTACAAATACCCTTTTTTTGCTTAGGATTGGTACTTGGGTTTGAGTGACAATCGGACTGGCGTTTTCGATTCTGGTTTGGCTCATTACTAGGTGACTTGAAGAAGTCTTCCCAAGCATCTTTATCAGAAAATGGCGGCAAAATGTTACCAGGATGTATGTGATCGAATGAATGTTTGTTCCCCAGGACATACGGCTCTCCAACTGTTCCCAACCCATATTCTCCTTTTTCGTTAAAGTTATAAGGAAGAGCTTCGATATAATAATTCAAACCGACGACACCATACTGTATGTAAAAACATTTTATCAAGATTCGTTATTCATCATGGTTTAAATGTGAGTTGATACTGCAAAAACTCACAAAAGCATTCAACTTCCCGAAGTACACAACCGCAGAGCATTGATCTGTATCATGATACGCTACAAACTCACCGAAGTCGTACATCACCTGTAATAATTTCATAATACATATTATGTGTTATAATTTATTAACTTTACATCGGTCGATCTCGAATGTTGCTCAAGTTTAATTCAGATTTTTGAGGTGTGCATACGAATATTTGGATGCACATCGGCAAGAAGTGTAATTACAGGTAAATGTTCATTAGCTACATATGTTGTTGACCTGATCCATTTCAAATTAGCTTCCGCACCCGTAGGAAATTTTATTCTGAGTGTCAGTTCCCTTGGCATGTGATCAAAGAGAGATCGTTTATGTCGCCCTGTTAATTATATAAAATTTTCAAATTTTACTGCAAATATGTGAATATATATTACACGAGTTTGCCTTTGAGAAATGATGAGGCACAACATTGTGTTGCAAACAAATATTGCATTGTCATTAATGAAAAATGTTGTAAAAAATTTTTCGAAGGAGATGATGTACCTGGTGTTTCTGATGACACATGATCAGTTGCGTTGTCCAGTAGATCTCGCAATTCATCCCCAGTGACATGTCGAAAGATTATCTGCATCAATATAAAAGATGTAACACACGAAATTAACAGAACGGGTGCCATCTTTCTTCCTCAATAATGTGGAACTAACTCCGAATTCTCTGATCAAACTGAGAATATGACGCAATCAAGAAGTTAGATAAAACTTCGTATTTGGGTATTGTACTCATTTGGAACACCTTTCGACATTGTATTGACCAGACAGTGTCGGGGTGTTGCGTCTTACATTTTTGAAAAATATAACCTTGATCGATAAATTTGAGAATGTGAAAGTAAAGAGCGCGGAGACAAAAGTGTATTGTGAAAGTATCATGATTCTAGAGTTTAGTTCGAACAGTAGCTCCAGAAATAATGTTAATAATTTACGGCGTTTCGTTTTTTTTTTCATCAGAGAAAAATTGAATTCAAAAAGTCCCGTGAATTGTGCCTGTAACTAATAGAATTATTTGTAATGAAGATTTCGAAGTTCACAGATTTGTATGAATTTCATCTCATAATCACAGATAAGGACATTTTAACTTCTGCAACAGATCGAATTCGTTTTCTCGTTTGGCACACACTAATTCAAAACAGTCACCATATATCAGGCCTCTTTTGTTACCAGTAAAGAAAAACCATCCCGACCATTGCTATTCCTTATCATATGAATAAAGATAAAAATTGGGTTCGATCTGTGAATCTAACAGAATATGAATCTTCATCGGAATAGTTCATGAAATACATATTTACATCCAACGCATAAATTCTATTCGATGACTAAATTTTTACACAATATTTTCCCGATCTCTATTTCTGTATTTTCTTCTTCTATGTAATTGTGAAATGAAAAAACTTCTTCACGCATGATTCATTTTAGTTGTATGATATGACGATTGATGCGGAAGAATGTTGTGATATTTTATACATTTTCTAGGCATATGACATTTTTGGATCGGAATTAAACTTATGATTGAGACGATACTGTTCATTCGTCATTCAAAATGTGTGTGAATGTCCACGAATCTCATCTCGATTATTGATGGAATGTTGCTCCCCAATAAAACTGACAATAACCCGCAAAGTCGCGTAGGGAAGGAATCGTGTGGCGAAGATTAAATAAATTTGGGAAGACTCAATTCAACCACCAGTATGTTTGTTTTTCACACCAAAACAAGTCATTCATTCGTGTAAAAAAAAATTAGGAAAACGGTTCACCCTAAAGGTTATCCCTGCAACTTCCCGTTAATTCGATACTTAAGCGCTCAAAATTGCACTTATTACATTTTTGAGCTCTTCGAGCTCAAAAACATAATTTTCGTATCATTTTGAGCTTTCCGAGCTCAAAGACATAGCTGGTCTATACTTTTGAGCTCTTCGAGCTTAGATTGAAATAACTTTTGAATGAATGAATCGATTTTCTCGCAGTTTACGGCATTCAACGCAGCTTTTCGAGCTTTTTGAAAGATCTTAAAACTCGAACTGGTCAGACTTAAAGTTACATGGAAATTCTGAAAAAAATATTTTTTTCGATTTTTTTCGTTAACGATAACTCACGAACGAATTAACCGATTTTGACCGGCTTGGTGGCAATCGGCGTGGTTTTTCTTATGTTAAGAGCTGATTAGTTTTTGGAATTGATCGGGACAGCCGTTTAAAAATTATTCCGGCCCCCCCCCCCCCCCCCCCCCCCCCCCCCCCCCACACACACACACACACACACACACACAGACATACGGACAGACATACGGACAGACATACGGACAAACATACGGACATCATCGCGGGAACATTCGGGGAAGCTTCCTAGGATCTCAAAACGTCAACATCCGTTGGAAACTCGATTTTTCAAAAACGGGGTAAAACCAATAACTTCCCAACTGTTTAAAATTTTCAATTTTCTCAGCGGGAAGTTAAAAATGTGTTTATTTCTAAACCCCATAGAAATTACACGATTATGTAGATCAGTTTGTCGTGTCATGAAATTGGGCCTCGCTGGTTGCATAGCAGAATGTCATGGTTGGATAGTTGTACATCCATTTTTTCGTGACTCAGAATGCTGCGTAAATCCACGGGAGTTCGTAATTCCACTGGATTCTTTTCACCAAACTCATATTTGCATCTCTATGTGTAGGATAGTTTAATGAATTCCACGACATTTGAGCAAATAATATCCTTTAATATTGAGTATGCATAAAAAATGATATCACCGATAAATTAACAACGTGAGACGCGACAATTTGTAAATATACAACGTTGGATCAAATTATCAACATAAATTGTATTTACACAAGTTTAGCTATAATGAAACACCCGTATCCGAATCGTTGATGCGAGCTTCTTAGCTCCCATTGTCGTGATCATACACGTGGAGAACACTTTTCTATTATGTGATAACCAAATAATCAAACGGTATTGCGTTTTAAATTGATAACAATGCGAATAATACCTTGATCAAAGAAAAGATAGTGGAATGTAGAACGACGCGAGACGATAGGAGAGAGGGAATATGAAAAAAAATGTAATAATTGAATAAAAATATTTATTTATGGAGCAAAATTGTTCGTGTGGAAGACAATTCTTCATTCACAAGTGTACAGAATCATTAAGAATTCTGGTAGAATTTCTTCATGTTATTGAGTTCATGGACAAAAGATATCATCCTATGTCGATGATTCTCGGAGCACGAAGTAATACTGTTATACATATGTAATTCACACGCTATAACAGAAAAGTAGTAAATATTCGAAGAGGGTGACAGCCGACTGGATCATGAAGGCTGTTAAGCTGAAAGAATCTTTCTAATTTTCCATATGAACGAATAATTGATTGAGATTTTATCTGTTGTTATGTTCGTAATTTATTTTTCAAGATCTTAGATATTTTAGGCAGGTGAGAACGTACAGTGCGACCAAAGAAATCGTGTGATCGAATAACTAAGGAACATGTCCTTGCTCACCAAAGAATACAATTTTTCAAAATTTGTTCAATCGAGTGTCATTATTGTAAATAGAGCATTCGATCAATTTAAGTGCAAATGAGTAACTAGAATGCATGTGAAAAAAAAAACACGATTTTTGTGAGGAGTCGAAGTTTGTAATCAAAATATTGAAACACCGCATGCTTATGATTTTCAAAACGATAATAACATAATGAATACATGCAATGAATTGAATAATATTTTTGATGTATATAAAAATATCCCAACCATCAATTCATTTCTTTCCCTTTTTTGAAATTCAGTATGTCGTTGACTTCGACCGATGATGTCATATCTAGGGGAAAAATCCGCCCCTCAGACAACGTGGCGTCTCTTTGTCGACTCTTATATGCACCGATGAGTGTCTCCTAAGGGGGCGCCAACTCGTCTACGACTCAATAACCTCGTGACTGTATGAGTGTATGTATGGTTCGTTGTTCGTTTGGGCCAATCACCTGCATCGCGTGCAAAAATACCACATGAATTGCAATGGGAAAATAATTTGTTGCATGCGCCACAGTGTCTCGACACGTATACACAAACACACCCGACAATAATCTCAACATTTGCAAATGCAGACACAAAATCGATCAAAACCACACGATAACTTACACGTGCACCATATTTTTTTTCTTATGTGTCCCTTTTTTTATTTATTCTCAACTCATATAATTATTTCAATTAAACAGAATGTTTAGCTGGCTGCTGTCATTTGCGATTTTATCAATGCCTTTTTTTTTCTGTTATCAGTAGCAATGCTAAAAATCGAGTTGAGCTTGAATGGGTTAGGGGACGCTATTTGTTTGGAGAGTAGAAAAAGGAGGCCATGGTATCTTATTCACGCAATTTTTATTTCTATTCTGCAATTCGATTCCACTGGCTATTTCATTACTGCACAATATGTGACGCAAGTATGACGTCGAGTAGGTTGATCAGTTCATGGGTTATGTTGAACTTTCATCATTTAAGGAAATTATGGCATTTGAAAAAGAGGCAAAATGTCGAACGTAGCAATGTATGTATAAAGGCAGAGTATTTCTTTACAATAATTTCGACAGTGGTCCATTCGGTAATGATTCAGAATTCACCTGAAAATATAATTCGCCACTGAAAATTGACCCGGATATTCTTCCCTTTTAGTTTAAATTAGGATCTGAACCCTGCAACTAAAGAATCGAAATGAAAGAGTTGATGCAAAAAATTTCTCAATTTCTTTTTTCAACATTATTAATTCGGGTTTTCTTAATAAAAATATTAACGAATTAATAATAATTTCGCAATGTTTTTCTAATTTATCCAATTCTACATTCACCTATCAAATGAGATTTTGTACATATCACATGATATCAACTTGCAATAGACACATTCATCAGACAAATGACATGCAAACGACAAATACAGAAAATTTTCTGAGATAGCGACAAAAAATTCCAAGGTAGCATTCCAATTTTTGCAGGACAGCGCGGTAAATTTTCCTAGACTTCCATCACGAAAGTTCCTAAATATTTCTCTCTACTATGGTAACGTCACGGATGAGCTGAAGAAATTGATCCAGAATCACCGCCACAGTATGAGTTACTGAGTTTAAGACAATGATGAAGGGAATTTGGTTGTTTGCAGAGAATACATGAAAAGGTGAAAATTGCAACATTTAAAACAGAAGGCAGCTGCGGAATTCATGAACAAATTGACACACGGCATCCATGCCATTCTCAAACTAAGCTTAACAGTGAAGTGACATGTTTCAAAGAATTATTACACCAGAGTCTGCGACGATTCTCTGTCTGTTACCACACGCTCCTTCTCAAGTAAATATTCATAACCGACATGCAAACATGCTTCCTTACACATGTTACTACAATCAGAGACATCAATTTTTTGTGTATCGTACTGAAAAAGAAGATCGTTCAATGCTCGTAAAAATTTTTAATGCTCAATAAATGATCGTTCTAACCGTAGCTGGAATGAATCGGTTTCCCATGTTCGATAAATAAATGCTATCATTTGACAAATCGTCTATCAGATTAAAAGTGATTGTATCAAAAAATGTTTTTTGGTAAATAGTGACTGTGATTGATGTAAAAATTTAGATCTACTATGGACACAAGAAGCAAATGATGAGATTTTGTCTTATAAATATCCATCGATAATTACCAAATCATTAATTATTATTGCTAGATTTGGACTAACTATACTAAGTACTTTTTAACTGTACAATTTTCAATTTTTCAAATGATGATACTGATAATGAATCGAAATCTGCTCGAAATAATTAAGGTATGATTGAAATCCGTGACAAAATTGAGATAATCTTCGTTTGTTGTCTCATGTCTGGAGTGGAATTGGAACACAAGAGTACTAATGTGAACACGTTCCATGGAGCGAAGCAAAAAAAATGTTCGTTACCAACAAAGTTTGTTAATGTTTCAAAATTTTCATCTCTTGTAAAAAAAAATGTGAATTAGTGATGGAGCAGGAAACTTTATTTGATTCCATTCTTGAGAATTTTAAATATCGAAAAGAAAATATCATTAACTGCCAATAAATACGATCAAAAAATATTAAACAAGCGCGTTTATTTTTTGTTTCATTTTGTGAAAATAAAGGCATAAAACAAACCATTTGGTAGTACACATTTATATTATTACATATTACCCCTCACTAATTTTTTTCGATTAGTATGACAACACCCGCCAAAAAAATCATAATCAATTCATAATTCTGAAAGAAATATCAGAAAAAGTGAAAAAATAAATTAATGTAATACAAAAAAATTGGTGTATGCAAAAATTCTAAACGAATTCTGCACGCGTTCCTACTGGCTTAATTTTCGTTGAAAATTTCACCGAGCAAACTGGTCTACGTAGAGACGCGATATGTACAGACATATATACGTATATACGTGTATATATGTACTAGACAGCGGGTGGAGAGAGCGAAAGTTCGTCCCAGTGCCTCCATCCTGTCTGCGTTGGTATATACATCGCTTTCACCCTCCCTCTCTGATCTCACTCTCTCCCCATTTCCCTCTCTTCCATGTCTGGCTGCGTCCTACCCTAATCCTTGTTCACATATATACGCGCTCTGCTGCACCACTACCCTTTCTCACCATTATCCCGCATTCTTCACTGTTCGCTGCTGAAAGAAGAAAAGTAATAATTATTACAACAGTAATTACGATGATAATTATAAATGAAAATTATATGTGAAAACGTAAACAAAAGAGTATGAATCGATAGTTTTCAGGAAATACAAGGAAAATAATCATCGGTAGAAAGAAAATTTTTCATCCTTGGTATGCTCACGTGGGCAGTATTGAGGGTCGTTAAACATCAGCAGGAAATCGTATTTTATATAGGGTAGAAGTACCGGTTTTGGCCACCTCTGTACCCTTTTTGGCCACCGTATACACCTATATAAATCTAATTTATAATTTTAATATATTTATAGAATGAATAGAACAATGATTTGAAAATAAAGTGGCCAAAAAAGGCACAATGGCCACAGACGGTACTTCTACCCTATTTCGCAATTTCTCAATAATTCTAATAGTATATTCTTACAATTCTTACAAAACACTAATAAATATTCTATTCTTTTTGGAAACTTATTCTCTAGATTTACAATATGATATGGAATTTTTTTTATTTGCATTGCTATTTATTGTTATTTGATATTTCAGGATTATCAAAGTGATAAACTCTCATTAATTGGCCAAAGCATTTAAACACAAATAATTACAAAATCAAAATTCTGTAAAAAAGTGATAATTCATCCATATTTTTGCAAATAATATGATGCAAAACAGGAGAGTTTTCCCCTTCACTCGCGCTCACGATGTCTCGTGCTCGCACATTTCAATAGGTCTTTCAAGTTGGCAGCCACCCCTCGTCTGGTATGGTCTTCATTTTTTTTCCTTCAATTTTTTCCCTTCTTTTTACTCTTCTTGACAGGCAGTAGCACGCGGGTAGAATTGAAGGGGGCGGATATATAGCAACGCGATAGCGTCGGCGGCGGTGCTGGGAGGGTTGTGAAAGTGTACTGCTCTCTTCCTCTGCGTTGCTGCACCCTCTCTCCCCCACCTTTCTATACTCCTCTGCAATTTCTTCTTCCCTACCTCTTTTTATCTTTTCACTTGCGCTCTCGCTATCTCTTTTCATGTATGTATATACATTTCCCGGGTATCACATCACCCTTCTATATTCCTTCCTACTATATGCTACTGCTGCTTCATATATACACACACACCCGCATCTCGCTTGGAGTAAGTATATGTATACATACACCCTTGTATTCTCCATTTTGCCAACCCCGACAAGTTTGCTGCACCGTGCGCCACGGTCGAATCAATACTGGCAGACATCCTAACTCACTGGAGGTCAATGCCTCGTTCCCGTGGGGCCCGTCGACCTCAACCTCCTATTCACTCATATATATATATATATTATGCTTCTATGTATATGCATTTCGACTTCAAGTTTATGAAGGGGTGGTCGAGACAAGATGGACCGCTTATACAAATTTTTTCTTCGCAATGGCAAAATTTCGCTTTCTTTGTGCACTTACATAATGAATTGAGATGAAAAGGAGAATGGAAATATGGAATAATTCAGTTCATAATATAGAATTATTATTGTATTGTTGTTGTTTGGAAGGAAAGGTGAATGCATTATCAATTCGAAAAATACGATTTATTAAATGGATTCATTTGAAATATAAGACAGTGCAGGAAACATAGGAGTCGCGTTCGTAACATGGAATTGTGATTATCCACTGTTTCTATTGGATTTTATTTCTCTCAATTTGATGTAATGGAGTCCATTTAATTTCATTGAAAAAATATTTCAAAATACACTGAACTGTATTCCTTTATTGGAAAATTTTTCTCACTGAAATATGTCGAAAGTGTTCTTGATTATATCCTTTCCGCATTGTATTATTCTATCTCTTATATCTTATTGCGTGGTGATAACTTGAGCAAGATATATTCAGTTAATGAACATTCTTACATGTACCTTGTTTGACAAACTCTATTTTCCAACCACTACTGATACTTATAAAATTGGACCTAATGAAAAGTACTTGAACAATTAAACTGCGAATGAACATGGAAGAGTTAACTAAAGATTTAATCATCTCCTAAAATATTGGTGATCCTATTATTGCTGATAGAAAAATCATCGTGTAATTCAGCAGGAATCTTGTCAGATAACAATTTAGTGTAAGTTTCGGACCATCTTTCTGAGCTGCGTCTAACTAGGCCCTCATTGCGGGACAGAGAGGACGTGTGTTTCCGATAAGCAGTTTCTTCAATATCGTGTGCTCTCTTCAACAAAACTTCAGCTCCAAATAGGCATCATTGTTCGTAGGAGTCATGTTTTTTCTGACTTCAGCAGGGCCTAAGGAAACTCTTATCATGTGGAATATCCGCGACCCAAACTATCCTCTGGCTAGGAGTTACATACGGATGCGAAAAATGAATTTGGTCGACACGAAATGTGAAGGGTCAATCGTGTCCTATCTTGACGAATCACATGGTGTGGTGTTCTGCGGCGTTCACTGTGAATACTGCGTCCATCAGCTATAATCATAATGACAGTACCTCGATGCGTTTGAATTGCCGTAGCATAGCAACGGTACTGCTGCAAATTCACTAAAAGTTTCCATGAGTCTTAAGATATGCACAAATCATGGAAAAATTGCAATCGCACGGTTATAGCTTTCATTTCATTTGTGAACTATTATATTCCTTGGAAACAATCGACTTCATGGATTTAGGGTGCGCTTTCACTGAAAACCATATTTGGAAACATTTTGAAATAATTCCAAAATACTAGTGCAATTATTTCAGTGTTCCCATTCATACTGCTCGATCACATAGCGCTGAATATGTTACACATGCGTTCAATTTTTTTCTGCGATATAATAGAGGGTTTACTATGAAGTAATATAGTTTTGTAGACTATAAAATTTAATTTGAAGCGTAATATGACAGAATTTAATCAACTGATCACAATCAGTGGGTAATATGACACAATTTTACCATCAACGTCTATACATTTTCTCTCAAGGCATGATCTGACACTTTAGTAAATCATTTTCAACATTTTTGGAATGTCACCTCATGAATTGAAGGAGACAAAATTAAGAGAAGAAAAAAAAAGAAAGAAAAAAGTGATAAGTAATGTACGTCAAAATTTTGCATCGAATATATCCAAAAACTCGAAGTGACCACGTATCCAATATCATGCATCTGAGACACGTTATAATATTATTATTGTTCCTAACACAAGTCCAATTCAAATATTTCATAGCATCTCATCGTTTACTCGTTATTGATGCATTTGTTTATATTCGTGGGAAACATGCAGATGTGCTGATTCGCGCTTTTTCGATTTAGAAATGCCCTGAATGTTTTTTTTCATTGTTGAAGCTGTTTCTCTACCTTGAATTGCATACAGAATCGGATTCGAGTGAAACAGAGGCACGCTCGTGTAATGCAACATATTTTCGTCCGTAATTCAACCATATATCAGACCACAATCAAAACAATCACAATTTATTTTATTTGTCTCGCTTCTGTTCACTTTCCTAACAATCGTTCGTTCTGATCTGGAATGTTTAATCAACAAAATTCTTCGACGTAATCGTTCACAATGTTTGTTCGTCGTAGGGACTCATTCTCCTCATGTGGGAAGTATCAATGTCTCATATTGAAGGAAGATAAATGACATACCGAATTTTTCGTTGTTCTCTTGTCAATTCAGAATCTGTCGAAGCTTTGCGTGATGGATAATGACGCCAGTGAGTAACATAAGTTTGAACTGGGATGAATTAAAGGTTAAATTTAAAAATTCAGAGATCAATGCAGCATCCGGACGATGATGCTTTACATATTCATATCCACTCACAAACCAAAAATTCCTGATTCTAACCTATGCATTAAACTTTATTCAATTGTAGTTACAGTTTGATGAATCTCCTGCATCACAAGTAGAATCCCCTTTTATTATAAATGAATTAAATTTCAATGTTTGATTTCAGTCATTATGTGACTCAATCCAAAATCGTACAATGTACGCTTATCATATATATATTGACTATGTCAGCAATGCAACGCCCTATGCCAAAAATTCAACACCAAAGGAAGAGGAGCAGGAGGAGCGCAAAGAAGAGATCACGCGCACAATCTCAACAAACGATCATGTCATGGCATCTATATACTCATTCTTACTCCCCTTACCTCACTCTGCTCTCATTCCATTCAACCTTTTCTTTTATCCTTTACCTTATGCACCAATTCTCTGCGAATTTTTCGTCTGGTGGATAATGATGATGGTGGAAATAAGAAAAGAAACAACATCTAAAAAGGGTGGAGAAAAAAGTCTCTTCCTGGATTAAAAAAAGGAAGTAAATTTTTCATAGACTGTTGCACCCAAGAGATGGACAAAGACATTGACATTCAAAAGCGTTGGTGAGCTTTTGTCCTACTCCATAGTCATACAACTGTATACCATCGGATAGAACCCCTACACTTGTACCGAAACGCAGTGTAAACGTAGTATAAGACCAGAGGAAAGATGAGGTTGGGTGTGGAGGACGAAAAATTGCACTGCAAGCGGCCTAGCAGCGACGTCGTTGCCATTGTCTCGTCGTCTGAGTTATTCGGGACAATATGAGTCTACAAGAAAGAGGAAAAGATATAGGAGAAAAATGTGAAATCGAAAGTGGGAAAAAAACTTCTCATTTAGTAACTGTATTTTCAAGACGTATATGAATTGAACTCAATCGATAATTTAAAACGCATTTATATTTGTTATTTTGCTACATTCGATATATAGTGAAACTACTTGCGCTAGACCAAGAGGTAAATAGGGGAAGAAGATTTAAGGTGTGAAGAGCGGAGAGAACGCTGAAATCTCTTGGCGCTCAAGCTGCCACCAACGAATATTTATTACTCTTTTTATTCATTTCGTTCTCCTCACTTCCTCTCTATTTCACTTCATATTCCCTTCACCGCTCTTTTCATCTGATGATTTTTTGTATTTTAACCAACCACAATAAAGAATTCAAAAATTGTGAATCAATGCTCTTCTGGCTTCGACGTCAAAAGACACACTGTTTATGAAATAACCCATGAGCGGACCGCCGTGAATCAATTGATCTGTGAATTTTTATTGATTTTGATTAATAAGAATGAAAAATTATGAATTGTTTCCTGTCTTGGACCCGAACGATCGAGAGCTGTGACATGTTCTTTCTTCAAATCTAACTATCCATTCAATTACGAGGTATATTATAATAACATTCGAATACTCCCATTAAATTCTCGTCAACATTTCATGATGGAGAATAAGTATGAGTTGGGAATTCATGATTACTCGATACGAAAAACTATTTGTAATATGCTTAAATTGCATTTCATTATTCTGCATTTGCTTTATCCTCCTTTCTTTTCCATAATCGATATATAAACTTGAAACATTTCATGCAGACGCTCACGCGGTCCTTTGTTTTGCGTCAAGAGGGCGGCACCCTCCCTCTGAACGCGCTCGCGAGAGCATTAGCCTTATTATCCAACCTCACTTTCGTCACGGCTGATCGATAAAGAATGCAACCCACGGTCAGGCCACATTAGACATGTATAAAGGTGTGGTTGTGCGTACGTATATGTAAATAATTATTGGCATAATGGAAATAAATAGATGCGGATCGGACAAGAGTAGAGTGAAGTGAAAAATAAATTTTGCCACACTATATATTCACCATTCCATATCCGGAGCATTGTGTGTATGTTTTGTCCTTGATTCCAGCGTATGAAAAATATATTGGCAACTATCAACTTCCTTTGTCTCGCTTGTGAAGGTGAAAAATTCATTTCAATATGTATGGTTTTTTTTTATTATTTATAAATATACATACGACCTTTATTTTTTCACCGTCGTAGTTGCGACAAGCAAATATGGGGTTAATATGAGACGCGTTTCCCTTCATCATATTTTCTTAACTCCATTTTCTATTTTTTTTTCTGTTTCTCTTTACTCTGAAACAGCGAGAAAAAAAAATATTTGAAATTATTCTATATACGCTTAAACGCTACGATAGGATGGCGAGATAATAAGAATCGGCATTTTGCTTTGATGTAAATATGTCTCATCCATAAATAAACTCGTATATAAATCTACACTCATATGTGCATGAGCATATGCAATATAAAAAGATGGTGCAGTGGAATACGCAGAAGTTAAAGTTATTCACCATTTCGAGGTAATTCGAATGAGACAATTCTCATTAATGTTTGCAGCGACGGATTTATTTGAGTCGTTACTATTCTCGCCAAATGGCATTTGGTTTATTGAGAATATTTTAAAATGAAAAAATATCAATTGAATATTTTTCATTGAAATAATTTTTGGCAATAGCAATAGGCAAGAACCCCTATCATTGAAAGTGTTAGGATAGAAAAGACAGCCGATAAATGAAGAATTAGAGAAGAAAAACGTGTGTGAGCATATTTGCATTCAATAATGCTGCAACTGTCATGGAGAGACAGAAATAGTTTAGGACAGTGTCTATATGTTAACGGGGTGTTGGGTGTGCGTTCATCAGTTCAAGGTTACGGAACGTGCACAACCAGCGCTCACAGTTGTTTCGTATGTATATATGTATACGTGTATCCGCGCTGAAAATACATCCCTCTTCAGTTGATATATAAATATATTTGAACACGAAAGGAAAGCAAGAGGGCGTATAGAACGTTGAGATATTTGGTGTGTTGCCTACTAACCTTGCTCCATACTTTAAAAATATATATTATATACTTTTGATCCGAATTTTTTGAATTTATTTCTCTCATCTTGTTGAATCGGCTATAAAAAAAACAGAAGGAATTTCGAAGCTGACTCATTTAAGTTTATAAACGTAGGGAAAAGAATTCGTTTATTATGGATACATCCATTCATGAGAATGTTCTTCAAAATATTTTATTATTCCGCGTAATTTACGTATCAGTTTTATTGTGCTCTCAATGAACTTCAACGGTTCACCCACAAGTGAAATTTTTTTATATTTCATTTATAAAGAATAAAAACGTTCTGTCTATAAAACTCAATCACTTTATGAACTAAATGTAATTGACAGGCATTAATAAAAAAACAATTTGCCATTTGTTAATTATTGTTGAATATACATTAGAAAAGACGTTTCTATGTGTTTTCGATGTTTACAAATAGTTTATATTGTATTTTGATATGATTCATTGGCAATCAATGAATATTGAATTGATAGAATCTTTCTTAAATCATACCTGTAAACAACAAAATGATAATATTTTATTTGAACTAATGTAAAAATTAATATCTACTAAACATCAACTAATTATTCAAGTACTGAAAAAAACTTTCCTCTCAACGTCATCCTCCCTCCTTTGATACGAAAATTTCGTCTGATGATACTGATGAATTTCCAACACAATAAAATGCATTCATATATTCGGACATCTCGAAGCGAAATGAGCAACCATTGTACCTCAATCCTATAAGCACAGTCATTCCATTTTTGAATCAGTATTAGAATAGAACATCGAAAAAAAATGAATATATTTTGATGAACTCAAGTGTTCATTCCACTTTCAAGCGATCATCTGCTCCGAGTAATAATTCAGTTCCTAAGCTCACGGTCACATACATTACATTGCAATAACTTTCTGTACATGAACAAAATATTGCAATACTGCAAAATCGAAATATCTGATCTCTAAGACATTCGCAAATAAATCTATTTAAGCGAATTAATTTAATTATTCTTGAAAAATTTTGATTTCCTAAATGGAACGAAATGAATATTATACAATATGTCTTAATACCGAAGTCCACCAATGATATTCATTCATCTTATCCAAACGAATTGTACTCACAGTTTTATCAGGATCAAACTTTCGAGTCTCCGTTCAAACAAATCAAAAAGTGCACAAAACAATCATGAATTTTGTTTGCTTCATTCTTCGTTAACCAAGATCAAATTATTCCTGAAATACACGTTCAACAATCTTGAAGATCGTTACAATCATTGATGATCATTCAATAAGGTAAACATTCTCTCAAAGTTAAATACGTGTGCGTTAATCAAATATTTGCACTCGCAACCACATACGCAACTATATAAGAGACAAGGTGATAAGGTTACTCCACAATAGATTCGTTGACCTTTAACAATGTGCGCACCCTTGGCACTCACTAAACGATGTCGTCGACACTCTCTTCCTCTTTGTCACTCTCTCCATCACTCTCTTTCTCACTCACTCATGCCAAGCATCATGAAGATATCCCGGGGAGAGGTGAGATTCTTAGTCTTTGTCTTGCGTGTTCAACGAGCCAATGAACCCAAGTCTGAGGACAATACACTTTCAACTGCTCTTCCACGCATCTTCTAGTTTATATAGTCCATCTATTATATATATAGATAGATAGATATATTCCGATAAAGTATTCATTGATTATTTGATGATTATATATACATTTATTTATTTTCGTATGAATAAATCGAATGCGTCTGACCTCAATGAGATATTACTACTGCAACGAAAAGTAGAATGTAGAAAAATTGTCGTCATGTAAATTTTTGTATTATCAACTTTGTTTTTCCTGCACCACTCATCTGAGTTCATTCACAGGTGATGTATTTAAGGCGTCTTCTCACTTTAGGGCGCCTCGAAAATAGACTATTTTCGCGATTTTTATTCGAGGATCTTTGCTAAAAATTATGGGATAAAATGGATCCT
>JAPYZH010000677.1:0-23827 GCA_030523085.1 Meteorus colon | reverse complement strand
TAATCGTACTCGAGGGAAAAAACGGCGCTCGAAGTGCAGTCTGGTGGACAATTTAGTAAATAAATTGTGTTCCAACAAACACTATCGCACCGTGCCGCAGTGTGTCGCACATGCGGCACCGTGCTTCTCAATTGGAAAACCCCCCATGCAACGCTCATGAGCGCTGTAAGTGACAAGTTCAACGACAAAAAATGCTTAAGGATGTATATATAAAGTCAATTCCGCAGTAGATCTATTCAATTTTTAAGTTTCATTCCTATGCGTCAAAATGTCAATATCGAATCATTTCTGTTTCCTTATTATAATTTCTTATGAAAAAATTATGTCATTTTATAGCATAATTTAGGATTTTTAATAAAATTGATATGCAATTTGATATTTGTGGTGGAGTCCAAGATGAGCCAATCACATAATTTTATTTCTGTCCCGAGAAAATGTGGCAACAAGGCTGCAGTGCATTAAAATAATTCAAATTCGAGATTGAGTGGAAACGAAGAATGTCAGCATTGTTTGAGTAGTGAGGACGAAAAAGTTATTAACAATTATAACGAGCAAGGCATATATTGCGGAGATGACATGTTTGAAGAATATGCAGATAAAATATTTCAATCATACTGAAAGTATCACCTGCGCGCGGGTACAAATGAAACTAAAATTTGCAAACGGAATCATTTTGCTGTATTATATTTTTCTTTATCTTTCGCAATAAAAATCAAAAAACAAAAAAATTCTTTTTTCTGCCAATCTCTCCAACATCCCATACACTCGCAAATATACTATACTAGAAAACTTAATGTTTATTCATGAAACATATATATATTATTTTTTTCAAAAAATCTACCAGAAATCATGAAATATAAAAATCATAGAAATAACATATAACTATTATTCAATACTTTTTTGTAAATAATTTTTATAGGATATGGATGACAATATATATATTATTACATATGTATTTTTTTTATGATTTGTATTATATTCAGTTATGCACAACTACTTCAATGAAAATGTGTGTGCATCTATCATCAACGACTACGCACATAACGTCGTTACATACGTATTTATAATGCTGCGTTGCCGCACTTACGTGTCCAAAATGGTGAATGTATTAAATTGAACGACCATTCACACACCGCCACGGAACCGTCAAAATGACGAATATCGCCACAACGACTTCGTATACAGTGGCTTTTTTTTTTGTGAAAAAATTGTAAAATGCATGGAGCTTCTAAAAATTTGTTTTTTGGCGGTGCGTTGACTATAATACATATACTTTTTTACCATTCTCGTCCGAAATTGTCAACTTCCGGTACAATTAAATAACATGGAGTTGAATGAGGCTTTAATTCTTAAATATTTATCTCAAATCATCAGATAGGTACCTTTTTATTTTTTAATCGATGCAGCGTGATCAACTCTATTTATATATTTCAAATTCATGAAAAGTCTGACAATTCGATATTTCGTAGGGTGCGTTCGGGGAACTCGCTTAAGCGCTGCCTTAAGAATTTTTTGTCGTTCGACTTGCGCTTGCAGCGCTCATAATATTAGCGCTTTTGAACGCACTCTAAGCGTCAAGCGCGCCATAAAATTCACCATTCTGTCAGCGCCATATCTTATAGTATGTTACATGTGATGTTATATATATAGGTATATGCTGTAAGTGTAGAAGCGTCAAAGTTGAATGCAGCCCATGGCTTATACATATCTGCATACTGGCATTCATTGGCGTATATTGCAGCCAGCGTAAAATCGCGAATCCCGCCATTACTACGATTACAGCACACGAAGAAATTGTGTTGGGTGTCACTAACGTATATGTGTATTTATTATTTCACGTGCTCGGAGAATGTAAAAATGTAAAATTAATAATAGTCATATTTATTATTGGTTCATAATTATTGACTATATTAGTTCTACGAAAAATAGTAACATAAAAGTATTGTCGCCTGATAATCGAATACCTGTACTTGGTCTTGCTTGCTTGTGAACAATATAACCTAAAGCGTCCCCAATGGCGAACGTATCTCTTGATAAAGATACATTCTTCCGGCGGATGAAACGTCTTTATACAGCATGGAAGGTACACATATATATTTGTCTTCGCATATCAATAATTAATAGATCATGAATTGAACTACAAAAGTTTATTACATTATGAATAATGATAAAATACAACTTTGTAATTATTTTACTGTAGGAGGGGAGTGCAAGCACAGATGTCGGCACAGATGACGGCTTAAGTAAGATTGACTGTCTCGTTTCTGCTGTTGGAAAAGATGAAGAAATTATTTACAGCAAATCCATGGCTTTGCAGGTTCTGTAACAGAATTTTCTACTTCCCTTTTTTAAACTGCGCACCTTGTCCATACACATATATATATATATATTATTTGCAAGTGTATGTATATACAAATACATGTAAACATATTAAATATGTTTTTTGTTCTAGACTTGGTTGCTGAGCTATGAATTACCTGACACCATCATGATTTTGGCTGAAAACAGTATTTGCTTCTTGTCAAGCAAGAAAAAAATTGAATTTTTGCGAAAAGTTGAGAACCAAAAGCCTGAAGATACTGGCGTACCTCCAGTGAAACTTTTCGTCCGGGGCAAAGTATGAATCGCTCATCCATTCTTCATTTTCTCGCATGCAATGATACATATATACATTGATATATGCATACACGCGCGCACACACACACACACATATATATATACAATCATACATACATGCATACATACATACATACATACATACATACACATGTGAATGAAAGTACAGAATGTATGTATATATCTCTTTATTACATACGATAACTACTTGAATATTTACAGGATGACGAGGACAAGGGGAACTTTGCAAGCCTGATAAAAGTGATGAGAGCCAGTAAGAAAGGAAAAACTTTGGGAGTATTCTCTAAAGAGAATTATGATGGGTCATTTATGATTGCATGGAAAGCTGCACTTAAGCCAGAATCTTTTGATACTGTTGATGTTAGCGCCGCAGCTGCCTATATAATGTGCCCCAAAGAGGATGTAGAACTGTTGACAATAAAAAAAGCATGTGTAGTAACAGTGGATGTATTCAACAAATATTTAAAAGACGAAATAATGGAGATTGTTGATGCGGATAGAAAAGTTAAACATGTTAAATTATCTGACGGCGTTGAAGCTGCGATAGCGAATAAGAAATACGTAACTGGAGTGGATATATCACAGCTGGATATGTGTTATCCAGCGATTATTCAAAGCGGTGGAAATTATTCATTGAAATTCAGCGTTGTAAGTGATAAAAATATCCTACATTTTGGTGTAATCATTTGCTCACTTGGTGCACGATATAAGTCATATTGTTCGAATATTGTACGCACGCTTTTAGTAAATCCTACAAGTGCAATTGTTGACAATTATAATTTTTTACTGCAATTAGAAGAAGAGATTTTGAAAAAGCTCGTTGCTGGTACGAAAATAAGTGCTGTGTATGAGAGTGGTATACTTTTTGTAAAAAAAGAAAAGCCATCGTTAATTGATCATTTAACGAGAAATTTTGGATTTGCGATGGGCATTGAATTTAAGGAGAGTTCTTTGGTTATTGGACCAAAAACAAATGTATTGTTGAAGAAAAATATGGTGTTTAACATCAATGTTGGTCTATCAAATTTAACCAATTCTGAAGCAGTAGACAAGGAGGGGAAAATTTATGCTTTATTTATTGGCGACACTGTTATCGTAAATGATAGTCAACCTGCAACTGTACTCACAACATCGAAAAAAAAAGTAAAGAACATTGGCATTTATTTGAAAGATGAAGAAGAGGATGAAGAGGAAGAGAGCGGTAAAGAAAATACACCGAAACCAGAAATATTAGGACGTGGTAAAAGGACGGCCGTGATTGAATCCAAATTGAGAACTGAACACAGCTCTGAAGAGAAGCGTAAGCAACACCAGAAAGAATTGGCTCAACAACTCAATGCTGTAGCTAAAGCACGTCTTGCTCAGCAGTCTGGCGGTAAAGAGCAAGAGAAAATACGTAAATCCACAGTATCGTACAAAAGTTTAAATCATATGCCGAGGGAACCTGAAGTGAAGGAGCTGAAGTTGTATGTTGATAAAAAATATGAGACCGTTATTCTGCCAATATTTGGTATACCGGTACCATTTCATATATCGACTATCAAAAATATATCACAATCTGTTGAAGGCGATTATACTTACTTACGAATAAATTTCTGTCATCCTGGTGCAACAATGGGACGCAATGAAGGCGGATCATATCCACAACCAGATGCCACATTTGTCAAAGAAGTAACATACCGGAGTACAAATACCAAAGAGCCTGGTGAAATTTCAGCGCCATCGTCGAATTTGAATACGGCATTTAGATTGATAAAGGAAGTACAGAAAAAATTCAAAAATCGTGAAGCTGAGGAGCGAGAAAAAGAAGATTTGGTAAAACAAGATACGCTTGTATTGTCACAGAATAAAGGCAATCCTAAGCTCAAGGATCTTTATATCCGGCCGAATATTGTGACTAAACGTATGACTGGAGGTCTAGAAGCCCATACAAATGGTTTCCGCTATACATCAGTGCGCGGTGATAAAGTTGACATTCTTTACAATAATATAAAAAATGCATTTTTCCAACCAGGTGATGATGAAATGATTATTCTTCTGCATTTTCATTTGAAGCATGCTATAATGTTTGGAAAAAAGAAACATGTCGATGTACAATTTTACACTGAAGTGGGTGAAATAACTACAGATCTTGGGAAACATCAACACATGCATGATCGTGATGATCTTGCAGCGGAGCAGTCCGAGCGTGAACTCAGGCACAAACTTAAAACGGCGTTCAAGAGTTTTTGTGAGAAAGTTGAGGGCATGACGAAGCAAGAAATCGAATTTGATACACCATTCAAAGATTTAGGCTTTCCCGGAGCACCATTTAGAAGTACAGTATCACTCCAGCCTACAAGTGGTTGCTTAGTCAATCTTGTTGAGTGGCCACCGTTTGTTATTACTCTCGAAGACGTTGAGTTAGTCCACTTTGAACGAGTCCAATTCCATTTGAAAAATTTTGACATGATTTTTGTATTCAAAGATTATCATCGCAAAATAGCTATGGTCAATGCGATTCCAATGAACATGCTGGATCATGTGAAAGAATGGTTGAATTCTTGCGACATCAGATACTCTGAGGGAGTTCAGTCATTGAATTGGGCTAAAATAATGAAGACTATCACTGACGATCCAGAGGGATTTTTCGAGAGTGGCGGTTGGACTTTTTTGGACCCAGAGAGTGATGCTGAAAATGAGGATGTTGAAGATGAAGAGGAAGAGGAAGATGACGCATATGAACCCTCAGATATGGAGAGTGAAGAGGAGTCCGATGATGATTCCGATTATTCCGAAGCTTCTGAAGAATCGGATAGTGAAGCTGAAGAGTTGGGAAGTTCTGAAGAATCCGGTAAAGATTGGTCGGATTTGGAACGCGAGGCCGCTGAAGAGGATAAGGAACGGTCGGACGATCGTTTTCGCGATGATTATAATTTAGCTAAAAAGAAAAAGTCTTCGCACGACTCATCGTCACCTTCTAAGGATCGGCATAATTCTAAACATAAAAGTTCATCAGGTTCGAAAAACAAAAGTTCATCAAGTCATAAAGATCGGAGATCATCAGAGAAACACAGGTGAGACTTTTAATTATTTATATACAAATAAGAAAAACATTAAAGGGAAGTGAAGTAAGGGGAATTTCTCACTAGGTGTTCTATATATTCGTGTTTTTATCGAAATGTAGGAATTATTTGTAGTTTATCAATAATGGGTAAGAGGGATTCTGTTTATGATGAAAGACATGAAGATAAAATTCCGAAAAGTGAATCACCCTTCTCATCATGCTCATTGACTGAATAATTAATGATATATCGAAAAATCGGATTAACGGAGATTTGTAACGAGGTTTGTCAGTTATTTGGGGTTTTGGCGGAATCGAAAGGATGGATTGGGGTATCGATATCGTAGATTTCAATGTTCATCAAATATGTTGTTTCTTCAAATTTTTTCTTGCTGCTTGTGCTGTCGCTGTTGTTACATATCGCAACATCTCCACCTCCCTATGATTTGATAACTAATAATAGAACGGACCGATCGAGGAGTGGAGGATCACACAAGAAGGGATCTCCCTCCAAGTCGTCCAAACACAGGTGATTATCACCCATCAAATATTCACCTACTCCTTCATTTTAATGATTGATTGATTAATTTACTCTACTTACTTACTCACTGACTCACTGACTACCTACCTGATATCTGAGTGACTGTTGATTTTCTCGTATCTTATGTGTTCAGCCCCAAAAAGAGTGACCGACACGAAAGACACAAATCATCACACTCCTCATCAAGCAGTAGGAAAAGATCTCGGGATGATAGTAGTGATAGGAACAAAGGTTCCAAGAAGTACAAGTGAGTATGAATTTTTATCGCACATATACTTGTATGAGTATATGTTTTTCGATGTTGGATTTAATCTAATATTCTTACTTTTTGTTCTTGTGATTCATTCAGGAAGTGAAGATATTGTGGATGGGCAGGGCACACATGAATGATAATGATAAAGATGAAGATGATCATGATGATGGAATGAAGAAATATCGACAGAAACGCGCAAAATAAAATTCCCCCAGATTGAAATTTCAATTTTTGACATGTTTCGAGTCAGAATGGTGCAGCCAAGGAGAAGCCCGTACGATTCAGTTATATACATTCTTTTGTGTATAGGGACAATCAGATCAACTTGAAGAATTAGAGTGAGAACAAGGGCACAAGCGACAGAGAGTAATTATTTGTGGAAGTGATTGAGTTCTTTTCTGCAAAACACATTAGGAATAAGAGAGAATAGATTGCAGTCAATTCATTTGCTGATTCTCACGGAGATAATTCTATAGACTGAAGTATCACGAAAGTATAGGGAGAGAAAGTTAACTTACGATACCCGAAAATGTGATGTGCTACATGGTCGATTCTGCTGAGCTCATATCAACTTTTATTATTGTATTAATTTTTGTATAAGATAATATGGAGCTGAAAATGAGAATGCTCATATTAAAAGTCCATACGTATATAGTTAAGAGAAATGTACGCATGTTGAGATTCACCATGTGTGGAATATGGTAATTTTTGGGTATGTCGGGGTGTGTCACCGATAGCAACACATTTGTGCTTTCTCTCAAATAGCATTATTTCCGTGTTCATTTCATTTTCGTTCTCGTTTAATTCATTTCTTCACATCATCATATTCCCACCAGGAAAAATAAATATTCAAATCATAAGTTATTTATCAACAAAATGTACAAAAATTAACCTTCGTCATTTCCATTCTAAGTAAAATGATGTATACAGTGCGAGTATCAATGTGACCTCTTTTCATCAATCCTTTTTTAACGAAATAATAATAATAATAATAATAATAATAATAATAATAATAATAATAATGATAATATACAAGTAAAATAAAAGAATTTTGAGATTGTGAACAAACTGATTTGAATGGATATATGCCCGCTCAGGTGTGTAAGTAGTGGACCATTGAGAACGCATAAAAATATTGATCTTGGAGTAGCGACTTAATTTATTGTGATTATGCGGAGCTTATACGAAAGTAAGAAACGTTGCCCAATTCGATAGAATATGTATGGTATGCATTTATATGCCCCATAGCTCGTGAAGTGAAAGTGTACGATGCGAGTTAGTGAGGTCACACTCCGCAACTTTCACCGACTCTTCTTGTGAATTTTAGTTTTCATAATGGACATCTGTAGTCGGTTTCACTCATAATATCGAAAATGCGTCTTCGATCATTTCCGTGTCTACTTCATTTCGATTTGTGAAAGTATTTCATCATTTTTCTTATTATTTACCTTGTATTGGCAAGAAAACTCATTCCGAAATGAAAATTTTTTTCATAGTATTCATAGATTGGAGTAATTTTGAATTTTCTCACCGATTCAAGTTTATAATGACAAATAATGGACGTGAAAAGAATGTTCATGAAATACATGTACGAGGAAACATTCCAAGTAACACTTCACCGTTAACTCAGATATTTTGGAAGTTTATGTATGATTTATTTTTTAATTATAAAAACAAAGAAACAAGAAACAAACGATTGTATTTGTCTTCAATTACGTCCAATTTGATCAATTTGTCCTTGTAAGTTGTTGACAACTTCTGGCGGGACCTGATCGCCGAGAATTTCAAAAAGATTGATTCTCTGATCGCCAGGAATAGATTCATATGCGGCTAGTTCAATCCCCTCCTGTACTTTCTGAATTTCAGCGCCCTTTGGGATTAAGTGTGTATTTTGTGCCTGTTTTATAGCCTCGTTACTAAATACTTGTCCATCTTTTTGCGGAAATGCTGTAGCAGCCCAAACTCCCATGATCATTACAGCTACCGTCAATGCTTTCATCTAAATTAAATGTTGAATAATTTCATAATGTCATATTATAAATTACACTTGCGTACAATAATTATCATTATTGCATGCAAGTATCGAACTTGGAAAATTATTGAACGATCGTAAATGTTAAAGTACTCACTGTGAGTTGATGATCGCTGTTTGAAGACAAAACTACTCTGACTGAAAGGAGAATGAGACTGAGTGAGAGATTGTGGTGATCAAGCTTTTATACTTGAGTGAGTTTCGTATATGAAGTGGGGAAATAAAAGTAATGGACATTGTGCATATACTGAGGCTATCATGACCGTTGTGTGCCATCCTCTTCTTTCAACCATTAGAGCACACCTGATCATCTCAGGGTAGGGGGACACTACTCTCATAAAATTTCTCAGGCAATTCGACCTCGATCATCATTGTGTGCTATATTATGTCTATATCCAAAAAATTACTTGGGATCTTGCATCTGTTATGCATAAAATGATTATTTTATTTGATGTTTGAAAGTACATGTTAATAACGCGACTAGATAGCTACCGACTTTTAATATCAATCAATTATTGCGTTGTCCGTACTCTTCGTCTCCTCCTATTTTTTTACAATCACTACATTCTGGATGTAATTTCATGGTATTTTATACTTTCTTATCTGTTTAGCATCATAAAACATTGCTGTTTTATTCAATTCTATATCATTTTTCCAGTAGAAAAGTATAAACTGAAAATTTATAAAGATTGAAATACCACAAAATGCTGGTACACAAACGTATACGCACACGCGCTCACTCAGTCTCACACACACACACACCCACATACACATGATCCTGTGCAGCATCATCGTTATATTTCAGTAAACTTCTATATTTTCAAGAAATATTCTTATGTTACTATTGTCGCTCTTTTAACATTCATGAAATGTCCATTTCCATTACTATAATGAAAATGTATGTTCCTAGTTATCACCCTAATTCTGGCACGGTGCTACATGTAATGCTGGGTTCTATCTAATTATCATCTTCAAAAATACATAATATATAGTGTAATATAATGGATATATTCATGAAAAGGTATATAATTTATAAATTATTGTTCGCTTTAGAGTAATGGTAAAAAAATAGATATATCAGACAATTGACACGTTTTCTCGCTCCTTTGTGTTTTTTCTTCCCATTTACAACAGTTTCTTTATGCCATTAGTGAATGCAATTGAGCATGGGACACTTTAATTCTCAATATATTTTTAATTTTTATGTATAAGAAGAATTCGACAATTGAAGAAATTTTCATTTTAGATAATCGATCCTCCAATGTAAGTTGAATCCATGTCAAAGCTAATTTTGTGGAAATCACTGATAAACTCTTATCATATGTCCAATTTAAATTTGGCGAAGTTGACTCGAATTCAACCGGACGATTAGAACTAGGAATAATTGTTCAGAATTGCGCAGACTTCAATGTGAGTATTGAATCACAACTTTTATTGTCCTCACTTTTAAAGTTCGAATCATGAGTTCTGTATTTATTAATGAAGCATAAAATTTGGACACTCATAGTTTTGTGCAATGGCATTGAGGCATATTATTGTAGCACATCGTTAGGCATTTTATCTACTAAATTCCAGTAGAGGTTTTGCAATACCTTCAGTATGTGCTTTATGAACCGCTTCACAAACAAATTTGTACTGACTCTGAAATAGATGTGAATTCATTAATGTATCATTCATCATTTGGGAATTTCACTATGTGATCTATTCAGATAGATGTATTCATTTTATTCACACTCACAGCATTCTGAATCATCATTGCTCTCTGATCTCTCATTGATCGAACAATATCAAGAGGATAAACGGGCTGATTGGCTTCAATTAAACACAATGCTGTTTCCATCAGCACTAAAACCCCAGTGCGGCCAATGCCAGCGGAACAATGTACAACAGCCGGCTCAACCATTCCCGTCCTTGCAGCACGAACGCGTTCTGTGAACTTGGTGAACTGACGCCAATCATTTGGAACACCGTGATCGGGCCATCCACAATACTGCATATGTGTTATATCCCTCTCTTCTCCCGTCTGAAAGAATAAAACAAAATTATTATCCCGCTATAATAATGAAATAGTATTTTGTAACAACTCACGTTGATGTCGCGTAAGATGAATTCACGAAAAACGAATGTATCCTCAACTTTTTCCGACGTAGAAATCAATGTGAGATTTCTCAACGTCAGTGTCTCATTCAATAGTGGCCAATATTGATGACATTTCGTACGACCACGTTCAATCAAGGTTGTTAACATAACAACAAGAGTACTACCTGCTTCAAGAACCATTTGCCAAAAGTCGGCGACAGTAGTTGCTAGTGGACCTTGCGTTGCTATGTAACGATTGATAATACCAGAACCTGGTATCTCCATATTGACGTAATTTGCATTTATATAGTCACCGTTGATGCAACCCATCAAAATTACACGCGTTACATCATAAGGTGAAATGTCACGATATCGATTTTTACATTGATTTTCAACTTTCTTCGACTCGAGCGATGTGAGCTCAGGATTTTTTCGATAGAGCTGTTCATACTGAGCAATCAATGCGCCGCTTGCCAAACCGTCAGCGAGAAGGAGCATCGATTGAGCTAAAGCGTCTGATCCAACTGCTGCATGTGGTGCATCAGGTACGTATCTATTTTTCAAATTTCATATTTATCCATAACTAAATGTATCAATGAAGATAGTGATGATATTCATTAACAATAGTATATCATTATCAGTAATTTCATATAATATTAATATGCAATTTCATCTATATTGTGAATATTACCTATATGGTGGTTCTTCTTCTGATACTTCTTCCGTGCCTGCGAGTGCGTTATAAAGAGCATTTGGACGTACAGTCAAAGTCAGTTCACCGTTTCCTGTATCGCGTGACTGGCGTATCAAGTTCACCACGTGTTCATGTAGCATGTCATTTACATCGATACTGTTGATATACACAACCTTTGAAGGACAATAATTTGAATTTTTATCAATTACGCATTATTGAAAATGCTTGATTATTATTTTAAATGTCACTAACATTACGTATTTGTAACTTACTTGATCGCCTTCATTTAACTTTGGATAGCATCGGTCGGCTGGTGTATTTGGCGCAACACGTGATACCAAGATGGGCATATCGAGGTCTAAACCTCCTTTCACATTAAATCCGAAACGTCCTTGTTCGTCGGGCGTTAGTCGTATTGACACTAAACCGTCATCCAATATCTCGACCGGTAATCAAATTGATGATATTTGAAATGACACATGAAGAAGTTCGAACAAAATGGAATAATTAAATTAAGGGCTTGAAAGACAATGATATATATAGTTCAATTATTATACGTTGGCATGCGTAATGTATCATTTGATAAAATCAAATTCAAAAACTAGCTCACCTGTGGTGCTGGTGAACTTGTCGGTTCACTGTAGTCGGGAAGATCATAAATATTTCTTTCAATAACTGTGTCGTCATCAACGTAACTTAGGATCCGTGACCCAAGCACAGGTGAGAATGCACCGCCCTGAGAATGGGTTCCAGTTATCTCCTCTCTGAAGGACAAAAAACCACCCTCACTGTGTAGTGAACAAATGGATGTTATATAACAAAAGTAAAACATGCAGGAGAGAAATGATAAATGCATGGATAAATGGATAGATAATTTGAATGACAAGTAGACCAGAAAATACACACTCATCGCTTGGATTGCCTTCGCCCCATGCTTGTCGTGGCTCACGCGAACCTAATGATTGCACTTTATTATCGTACGGTCTTGGAGGACGTGCCGGTGCTATTGCAATTTTTCCTTTCTCTTCAACAATTGGCACTTGGTTAACACCATGGAGTAATCGTTTACTCGGTGATCTTGAAAAAACCGAAAAATTAGAAAGTTACTAAAGTACAAATTGAATAAATACTGCAGGTTAGTATACCTAATAAATGTTCGTTCTACTCGGGCACGGTGTTTACCATCTTCGACAGTTTGAAATTCTGTACGACCTGAGTATGTGAAACGACTACTCAATGTTAATGGAAAACGTCTTGGCCGCATTTTTGGACTGTGGAGACGGAAAAAAGTGTGATGCTCGACGCATGCCTTCCACAAATTCTTCGAACTCCTGTATGTCTGCATATTGAAGCCCAATAATGTGTCGTAATTTTCCGACTTGAAAACGCAGTAAGGAAAAATATTCGATTATTTGGAAAAATACTTTTGAAAATATGTAGCTGTCACACTTGTACTTCGTTTCTTTGAATTGATTTCTTGATGATTACCTGTTCTCGCCTCAATTGTATGAAAAATTGTTTACGTTTGAACGAAATTTTGACGATTTTAGACCAAGAAAATACATTGATCTTGAGATTATTTTGAAATACAACTAAACCTATGGATGTGACGCCCAATTGAATTTCTTTATTCGTCGAATCCTGTGGAGGAAAGAGTAAAAACACTTTACACATCACCTCATTCATTACGAATATGAGATGTATTTGCTTTGTAATCTGAACAGATTTAATGCCCGCATGAAGAAAGTTGAATGAAAATTAAAGTACAAAAGCATATGAACATGCTATTTTTTTGTAATTGATGAAAAAAATAGAATTTTTGCATAATGCTTGAGAGAAGAATAATGTATGGACCGTGCATACCCTTGCCTTATGTAATTCCACTCCATACATATCAAGACGTTTAGCATGGTCGAGGAAATTGAATTCTGCGTCAGCTGGTAATTGACCTCTAGAAAAATATTATTAGTACAAGAATATTCAGTCAAATTAACGTCATTCCAAATATGAGCAGCTTGATTATAACTATTATTAATAGATATTACTTGTGGAGTTTGTGTAGTTCGGAAATTTTCTTCTCCATATCTTCAGTTTGATTAGGGATCAATTGAAGTCGGGAAAGATAACCTGGTCCATGTTCTTCCGGATGATAATCGCCCAATTCCGCTGAAATACCAGGGATTACATTTATTCAATGTTCACATACCAGCAGGGAATTATAGATTCATACTATTTACATTGTACGGTATAACTCGCAATGAGACAAGCAGTACTAAGTGGAAGTTGTAATTTCCCATGCAGAATGTCCCGCCTTATTTGGAGATAAAATTGATATCTCGTGTATTCTTCTTGCAATTTACTGGGATCAGAGACATAAAATTTCACTCTAAAGAAGAATTGTCCACCTTGAACCAATTAAGTTATCATTAACGATATGTTAGTAGTATATCATATTTTCTATTCATCATCTTAAAGCGGGATCTTTACCCTTACTTCTTATTTGCTTCTTCACAGGTTTCGACGGGTCTAGCCATCGCTGGAACAATTATATTTAGATGAGTAAGCATTGATATATTTTCGTTGTTTTGTATCTAAATTGATCACTAAAATTGCTGATAAACTAATTTGTTCATGCATACCATGGCATCTGAACTTGGACAAACTGACGATGTTGCACTGTTCTCTGCATATTGCAACCCAAAGTAATCTTTTTCAGTCAGCTCCAAATGATGGAAGACAAGATCTAAGAGTAATTGACCCTTAGCTCTTTTCTAATCGAATGAATGAGTAGAGTGAACAGTCAGATGATTCGTGAATTTGTAGATATAAAAATATATAATTTTATAAAAAGTTCTCCATAAATTTCTATGACTTACATCAAGTTGAAAAGTATGTTGAGTGTCATCGAGAAAAACTACAGTAGCCGCAAGAGATTTCAATCTCCGATCGCGAGCCAGCTCGGCTCCTCGAACGTGGTAGCTCCCACTGGAGCCACTCAGCGCTCGTCTCGAAACACTCTCAATCATATCAATGAGTCGAAGGTGAGTCAACCACCTCCAAAGCACCACGAGACATTGCGGCCAATAACCTATAATAACATCACAAATCAAAATTTTTCGAGATGAAATTGAAACTTATTATTATAATGAATTACATTGGATGATGGAAAATTGTCTTATCATTTTGTCAAAGTTGATTTTAGTCATGCCAGAAAATCGTTAAAATTCTATACAATATACCACAGTTTGATGGCATTCTTCTGGAATGCATTCGTGCAATGGTTATGCGAAAATATTATTGAAGAAAAAAATCACATTTCAGTATTTTTTCAATGGTATTGAACAACAAACTAAATTTCTTATAAAAAATTACATAATAGTAAAGATTCTTCATGAACTATCTGGCATTACTGCCAAAATAATTGGGAACACAACGTTCTCAAAATAGTAGTATCAGATATTTGCGTCATTATAAGATGAACCTTTTTCCAATAGAATTTGTATGAAGAGATATCCATAGAAGTGACCGATACGACGCATACCTATGTGATTATTAGGGATTGTATAATATATAATATAAATAATAGACGGAGTACTCACATTCATGGGCACTGGCGTGAAATTCTATGTCATGAGAAGACTTCGGTGGTGGCAATTTGACCGTGGCCGCTAATTAATTCTGATTGGGAATAGAAAATGAATTTACTTCACTTTCGTGTAATGTATCAGTGGTTGTTTTTTTTTTTTTTTTTTCCACTTCATTTACCATAATATAAAATATTATTATTTTTTATTTTTATCATTGCTCGAATGGAATGGATGCGAAAATTCAATGATATATATATTTTTATATATGTTTGATGAACAAAAGAATAAATCATGTTCCATTTCAATCATCCTTTTAAACGGGGAAATTTGCTTATGAATTTAGATTCATGCACAGTGTGTTATACATACTAATAAATATGGAGGTTAATGGCTCAATTGACTTAATGAAGTATTATTAAATGTAGGTGTCATTTTGTCTTCTTTTATTTTTCTCATCACATATTTCATATACCAATATGGAGGAAGAACAGAATGGAAATGAGAAAACTGTCACATCTGAATGTGTTATCATATAAAGACACGTTAATTATTTCAACTTATACCTCAAATTGAAAAAATAACCTTCTTTACTGGCACCGATACGTAGCTTCGATTGGCTACGATTATTACATTTTCCCACATATTACCACTCATTTCCCCATATCACATACCTATGATTACAACTTAGTAATTGCCATCCACATTTTATTTTCTCATCTCAAAAACCTGCATGAAATTCATGCCACAACATGTTCAGCGCGTTAGAGGATAAACTTTCACTGTGAATCTACCAAATAGAAAATAATTCGAATGACTTATATGTATTTATGTGCTTGTGCTGAGCGAGAATAAAAAAATGAGTTGTAAAATAAAAAAAATATTATGCAATGAACTAACCGTCATATCTAATGGTGATGAAAATCACTTCCAATACTAACTGATTACTGTCAACAATTCAATAACTTGAACATAGTTGTACTATTGCATTTTTTAGCTCTATATGTAACAAGTTTCTTATAGCGCTAAGGGTAGTGAGGTAAGATTGGATAACGTCGAATAGTGCGTCGGTAGGGCTGATTGGTGCTGATTAATGTTGGCTACTGTATATCTACAACAACATTGCACGAGAAACGATTACTATAATCAGGCAGAATGAACGCGTCTACTTTTGGCGACTCGTGAATATTAACACTCTTTTCTACACCACTTAGTCATTATCATCGCGCGTTTAATTATTTCATCGGTACAAATGCCAGTTAGTGTTATAAAATTAAAAAATTTGCGCGAATTCCCGTTGTCTACCATTTGAAAAGCAGCAATTATTTTTAGATTGAAACTGATTATTGTTTATCGATTGTATATATTCACAAATAAGAAATGAAAACGGTGGAAAAACGCAGACAGTATACATCATTTTAGTCGTTATGGTCTCATGATCAAGAATGATAACTTCACTGGACCACTGAACTTCACTAATCTTCACTGATTTTTTTGAAATTTGCAAAAAATACACTCGTATGTATGTTTATTCACAAGCATATAAATATATATAACATTTATAATAGTACCTGACGAAATGCCTGAAACAGTGATAGGCATGAATAGTAGAGAATAGAAGAGAATAGAAGAGAATAGTGGTAAATAGTAGTAGCAGGTCGGTAATGTGGTTGTTATACACGCTAAATATGATGTCAATTGTATGTCTATATACATATGTATGGAAGACGATACATACACGGAATATCCAAGTTGCGCCATATCATAATATGCATGAAAAATCGAGAAATGTGTATTTTTCCATGATTATATGGCAAATACACAGTTACGCCATCACACTTCACACGCACCCAACATTAACTTACAACTCGTACGGTATAATCACATAGTACCATTTTTTATATGCATGTAGTGGTGTGAGTGGTTCACCGGTCAGATGTTTTCTCACTATCGCGTCTTCATTACAAGCTGTCAACTGACCACCATATATGAACAGACCATTTTATTCAATTTACAACGGTTGTGAATGAATAATCTCACATAGGATCACTGTCTAAATATCTTTATTTGTTCATAGTGAAATGTTTATAGGAAAATAAAATAACTAATTAATGTTAGTATTACGCTAATATAGTCGCAGCCTTTTCATCAGTCTCAACTCGGCATTGCATGTTACTTCATAATACTGAACGTAGTCATTGCAGTTATCGCTGCTGCAAGCAGCATAGTTTATGGACTAAAGTACTAAACAACATCGACCGCTGTGTACCGCTGTCCGCTCATTTAGCAGCGCAGCACAGCAGCCAGCCTCCATTCCACTGTAGCCAGATCCTGAGTAGAAATTACCCCCCCTTTGTGACCGTTTTCAATGCTCTCTTATGGCAGAGAGCCACAAAGTGGGGGTAATTTCTACTCAGGATCTGACTACACTGCTCCATTCCAGTGTCCACTCTGAAGTCGGAATTACAGCTGTGCAGACTGCAGCGCTGCGATGTTCAGAACACACCCATTAATAAAACCAATTGGTTTTTGAAGTGGCAGTTGTCGATCTAAAAAAGTAGTATTGATGATATCCGCTAGAGGCGCCAGTGAGTCGTTGTCAGCTTGAAAAGTTGGTGGGACGATAATACCGTCACGTTGGCACAAACTATATCAATACTTACGGATATGTTTGAAACATTTATTCAAACTGAAATTATTACCGCCATTTTCACTGCCAATATTGAGCACATAATTTTTATTCCATGGTGAAAACATTAAATCTCGATTTTTCAATATTATCAAATTCATTCGATATTTCTAGTTTATTTCCATGCTTTGTTCAAGTTTCAATAATTCAAGGTATCTTATTCCTAATCCGATCCGTAAAGTTCGAAATTTAATGAAATTATAGTTGTCAGTAATGAATGGAATAGCTGTAATATATTTAATGGCGACTCTGGCGCAGTTATTGAGACATAAAAGTTATGTGATGTTGAGAAAAAGGTATGTATTATTTCCACAGTCAAGTTTGGTGTTATTCCAACTCCATCTATGATATGTTCAATGTAGACATACTTCGTTTTATTATACAATATTTACACTGCAATTGTATACACTCATATGTACATGCCCGAACTACTATGTATAATACTTTAGTAATCTGGAGATACACTAGTATCGTGGAGATAAAAAATTTCCATTAGTTTGTATCGACTACATTAATTCAAATTCAACGTTTAACTGAGGAAGAAGGTGAAGTTTATTACATGATGATGACTAACAATCACTAATTCGATGTTTATCACCATTTATATATGGATTTTCACGTGTTCCATAAGAATAGTTTTATCACCGAAATCGTCACCGCAAATTCCACAAATGAGTTGCTCATCGTCATCGTCATCATTATCATCATTTTCATCATTGTTTGCTCGATCAACATTATCTTCAATTTTATCATTATTATCATCCTCGCCATTGTCATTACCATTATCATTGATATCGTCATCATCATTATCATCATCATCATTATCATCATCATCATCATCATCATCATCTTCATCGATATCACTGCCTCGTTGATAATGGCTGACTTGAACTGTATCGGATGCAATAGAATTTTTCTGTTGACCGTTTTCTTCTTGCCCCGGAACATTTGCTGTGATGATGTTCATTGTATTTATATGTGGATCATCGATTAATTCTATGGTGTTTGACAGATTTACATTTTTCATCGCGTTCTTGTGTACAGACATGAGTGATTCATTTTGCTTCGTTATCAAATGTAGCGTATTATTTTGCTTCCCAGAAGTCGCTGTTATTAGATGAACAGCCTCTGTTTGATCCGATGTAGGGATGAATAGTGTACTCATGTCGTTATTTCTATTTGTTATTGCATGAATGATAGTTTGTTCGTCTGAAGGGAGTAAAATATTTGTATCATCTTGTTTTCCAATGGTTATTAAATTGAGTGATTCGGTTTCATGACATTGAAAATTATGCTCATTATTTTTCTCACTGTCAGAAGTTGAGGCAATTGAATGTGTATCAGTGGTAACTAGTAACAAAGTTTCGCCTTGTTTAGTATTGATGATATGACCCTCAAGATTATTATCTCCGCTATCAACTGTTAGTAATTCACCGTTTTTAACATTCCGTATATTCAATTTCGTATCGTCTTGATTTAATCCTAATGTATTTTTCGTTCTTTTATTCTTTGCCGACTTTGTTTTGGGTGTAATATTGATTTTAGCTTTCGCTTCAGCAATCATTTTATCTGAATGTTTGACAATATGAGCGCACAATTCGTCTCTATCTTGATTAAGTGAACCACAAAGTGGACAGGCATACGGTGGACCAACAACATCTGAATCATTCTTACTTGCTGCGTGAACCCATCTGACATGTTCTCTTAATACGACTTTTTGGTTGAATGCACGTGAGCACAGTGGACATACATGTGGCCGTTCGCCTGTATGGATCCTCTCATGTTTTCTCAATGTACCACCGTCCCTGAATGCTTTCCAACAAAACTTACATCCATATGGTCGTTCTCCTGTGTGAGTACGATGATGTATAAGATAGCCTTGTCGCGATGAGAATGTTTTTGAACATGTATCACAGTGGAAATGTGCCGGACTCCCAGCGTGAGTTCTTCCATGTTCCCATAAACCTTGTCTAGAGACGAAACTCTTACCACATTCGCTGCAAGTGAATGGCGAATCACCTGGGTGTGCTGATAGTCGATGATTGTCTAATTGGCTTTGTTTCTCGAATTGTGTGCCGCATACTTCGCATGAATGTGTTTTTTTTCGATGAATCCATTGATGTCGGAACATTTTTTGCTTTGTTGTAAATTTTTTTCCACAGTCAGTGCACGAATGCTTGCCCCATTTATTATTTATCACGCCGTGCTCAACATTGTTCTGCATCAGCTTTTTTGCACAAGTTGTTTGGTGTGAAGCTAAATGATTAGCGTCTTGGAACTGCTTATCACAATATTCGCATTCAATTGGCATTGACCATATTTTCGTGGTATTCACATTCTCATGTGCAGATAATGGTGTGATTCGAGAAAAATTAATACCCGATTCACCACATGTATGTGATTTGAGTTCTTTTTGTGTGTATGGTATTATTTCTGCTTTCACTAATTCATCAGAAGTATCAAAAGGTGCTATGCTCAGTTCGTAATCCTGCGATAAATTTTGATTATCGACAGCATTTTGTTGTGTATATTCGAATTGTGTTACTTCTCCATTCGACATTACTGCAAATCCCTGCAATGTACTATCCATTTTTTCGTCATGATTGACGACAGTATGATTCGTATGATCATTTTGAAATGAATATGATGGGACTGACCATTGTACCTGAGCAACGTCATAATTCTGAACCGTTTGAACGGATGATGATTGATCTGACGAGATGATGTTGGATTGTGATTCACAATGATCATTTTCACTCCATTTTTTCACAGACTCAGATGTTTGATCAATGAAACTGGTGGTGGTTTGTGATGCTATTGCCCGCCCAGCAACGTACGTATGAATTTTCATGTGATTTGACAGACTTGATGGTCTTTGGAAATCGGCACCGCAAATTGTACACTTGTGTGATTTTCCTGATTGATGTGCTTGTACCATGTGAGCTTGAAGATTGACTTTAGAACGGAATAAATTTCCACAAGTACGACATGCATGCGGCCGATCAATCTGATGACAAACCATATGGTTGTTCAAGTCAATTTTTCTTTCAAATGTTTCATTGCATGTTGTGCAAATCAATTTTTCCGAAACACATAATCGTTTATGTTTATGCATTTGGGCTTCAGTGAAGATATTGTTGCAGTTGGGACAGCTTATTTTTTTATCCTCAAAACATGGATACATGCCACCAAGTTGTCGCAATGCTTCTACCGCCATAGACTCATCTTCAGCTGATGTATATTGGGGTTGATTTTCTTGCTTGATATAAATAGGATAGACAACTTGATTTTCACTTCGGTCTGGTTTCCCGGTTAATATTTCGACGGCTACTTGTGTCACTTGTGATACTTGAACTTCGGCAATTTCAGTAGCGGCATTGCGAGAAGTGACTACTGCTGTCAAACCATTCCGAATCTCACATTCTTCTGTTGAATCACAAATTTTTTCATGTGATGCAATAATATTGTACTGCTGCTGTTGCTGTTGTTGCATTATCTCGCGTACTTCTGGCATAACTGGAAATGTGATGTATTTTCCATCCCCGTGCGTTTCCATTATATAATAATCGTTTTTTTCATTCAGTTTTCCTTTATTCTCCTCTATTGTTTGCTCATGACAAATTTGAGATGGCAATTATTATGTCGAATCTTATAATCCGCCTATACAGTGTTACAGCAAGAAAGGTTAAACTGTTACGACGTTATTCGATGGGAGATTTGTAATGGTCTTCCTCACATTCGCATAGCACCATTCACTACGATATTTTTCCATACAAAGTAAGAAAATAAAATTGATTTAGTGTTTGGAAAAAAACTTCAATCCTCCCTTGTATCGAGCTTAATAATATAAATGAATAAGAAAGTATTTAATTGTAGTACTCACTTGAATTCTCACCGATTGAACCTTGTAAATCGCCGTGAATTGCAGCTTGTATTACCATCAATACATATATATATATATATATATATATATATTCCGGATATTTTCATCCTCGGCACGTATCAATGTAGTAGCGCATACATATTACTGATGATAGAAAAATTGAATGTTTTCAGTCGTTGTGGAGTTCATACTATTCTTAATTCGTTTTTCGTCACAACATTAACATTAATTTATAACATAATTGAATCAATTGTCAGGATAATAATCGTCCACCATGTCGATAAATAGTTGTAAAACGACGTTACAATGAGGTTAGTGTGTTTAGTACACATATACATATACATGTGAATTATTCCACGGATGCCAAGAGGAGCAGCGGGGGTGAACAAAAAAAAACTCGAGGGAAGGTGAATCCGGAATAGAGTGAAAATAGATACAGGTTTACTTTACCTACGTAGGTAGGTCTGGATAGGTCTGTTCATTAGCCCAAAACAACCCTGTCTCGTTCTAGTAATAATTTTGTCCCATCCTTGAAATGCGGAATACGGAATGTAGAGGAGCACAATTTGACTAGCCCCGGCACTGTGTGCTGCTTGCCCCCACCTGTATTGTTCGTTGACCATTGAACAAATGGACTTCATGTGCAAATATCCGATTTGCTATGTATCGATAAAAGTATCAAGTACCCAGCATATACAATATAAATAATGTTACATATTATCGTAATATTATAATAAGTTTATAATGAATTTACAAAAGTTCATATTTATCTATTTTCAACAAACTATGTTAGTTGGTAATATAGGTAGCTTTCATTGGTCATAAAGATATTATTTTCGAATTTTACAAGTTACTTGTGAATTGCATGAACATAAGCATGATGTGATTTTTGAATAATCGCGAATTTGTCACTTCGACGTTGGGATTAATAATCATCTCATTTGTGCTGGCATTATTTGAAATTTTACTGTCCAATTGCCGGATATTATCTTCAAACGGTATATGAAAATCTGTTGATAATAAACTTGATATCGTTGATATATTTACTGGAGATAAGTAAAGGAAGATTTTCGGAATCATCGGTTTCATGAATTTAAAAACATGTCTCTCAATGAATATTATTACGTAGCATATCGTATAATAATAGATAATTAAGTGTGTCAAATATTGTGCTAAGAATGCAGCTAATTATCAGGAGAGCTAATAGCAATACTGAACAATTAAGTTGATTTATTTATGAAAATGTTGCATTTTACGTTGCACAATTTCTTGAAATTATTTAAAGTAATTCGGTATAAAATTACTATAATCAGTTGAAATGTAAACTTTCAATACCAGTAAAGTCTATTGTCGTAGCATGGATACATTTATATTAATTATGGCAATTAGTTTTGTTTTATTATATGTAGAAATATGTAGAAATAGAAAAAAAGAAGACCTAATGGTATTTTGCAATGACAAATGTTGGAATATAGTTCCCATGTCAGTCAGAATTGTAGTGCTATTGATGAAACGCAATATATGCTTTCGATATATTTCTGTTTGCTCATGAAAAATATTGTTTCATGATAGTAGCGAAGTAGTCATGGATATTCTTAAACAATTTTATATTATATAGTATGAAAAACAATTCGGAAATGTGGAATGTATGAAAATGTTTACTATGCACTAGGATTTGTGAAACAGTGCAGGTTCGCATATACTTATTGGCCAGTAGGGTTGATTGCAAACAATTTCCCATAATAAACTTTCCTTCTTCGATATCATGTTTTCGTTTTCTGGCTACTTTCATTGAAACAGGTGAAAAATGAAGCTATATCCATTGATAATCAGTCATTATGAGAGATTATTTCTTGAATCTTCATTCCTTTTATTTTTACGGGAAATTGTACCATTATTTTTTTGTTTGTTTCTATAGTTCCAAAATTTGGATATAAATTTTCCAAAGAGCGCCAAGAAAAGTAAATGGTAACCATGAATGCAGTGAAAAATCCTAGATAACTACTTCCACATTCATAGACAAATTTATTCTAATCGAAGACTTGCGGCATTTTTATTGTCAGAATATCCCTTCATATGTTCTTTCTACAATATGATAAACTATAAAAATGCTTGCAGTTGAAGGACGACTTGTTACTTCAGGAAATGCGGTTTTTCATTTCTGACGAATTTTGATCCCATGTTTTCATCTCTGAATTCAATTCAAACGAACCCATCCCAGTCAGCATCCAAATCAGAAAGGTTTCATTATGAAGTCTGATAAAAAACATCTTGCAGAATTCACAACATGACATCTTAGAAAAGTCATTTATAAGAGCTCAAAATTTAGACCTCTCAATGTACTCATTAATGAGATGTCAATTTTTTGACATCCAAATGAATTCTTATTTCT
>JAPYZH010000675.1:0-23920 GCA_030523085.1 Meteorus colon | reverse complement strand
ATATTTTCAAACATTAATTTTGTAGTTTGTGGTGATTTGTAACCACTTACCAAATAACAATAATTCATCCTAAGTATAAATAGCTCAACACATGATAGAAAAGCAATATTTTTCCCCCCGCATGCACACCCTCCCCTAGTATGAGAATTGATGTTTGTGGTTAGTGGGAAAAACAGTGGAATATGGATGAAATAGTAGCTATATCCACGCTCGTTCGGGCGAGTGAAACGACCCCATGCTCGGTCATTGTCTGATCACGGCCTTGCAAAATGTTGACTTTCAGAGAATCATCACCTACTGTCTTGGATTGGATACTGGTCAATGAACCGAAGGGGGCAATTCATCACAAAATTGCACTACACTAGATGCAATACCCACATATTGTCAATGGAACTTTATTGAACACACGGCTGAGATACCGGAAAAAAACCATTATCCGCCAACGCATTGAATAGGTGAAGTCATTACGATAGTTTCACAATTTTTCAGTTGATAACCAGTTTTTTTCTGTCTAATATTGGAAGCCGATTAATAACACATAAAAAATAAAGTTGGGAATTCATTTGGTTCTATCATTTTTATGCTACAAACGATTTCCTTATCTGCATGAAAACGATAAGAAATTCATATAATTATGTTATTTTGGGAGTGATTCTTCTTCGCCATTGCCTTTTTAAATATTTAATTGGTTAACAATTGATAAAATGTAAGGCATTGAATTTCAACTTGCTTGTCATTTTTTCATGATGAAACTAATACCTCAATCTCAATTTTTTAACATCAATTTAATTTTATGGTTCCGGATATTATCACGAGTTTGTTGCTAGTTCTCATCTGAAACAGCCAGATGATGATACATAGTTTTCATGCAAAGACTAGATGCAGTAAATTCGCCGATTGGCATTCTGAGTTCATCCAGCAGAATAATGTATTACATAATATTGATCTTAATTGGTGAAACGTTCGCATATGCGCACTTTTTGTCCCGCTTATCAAGCTCATAGGATGTATGTGATGATAGTTGATCGCGGACTTTTGTGCTTCGAGACTATCCGAGAGGGCAAAATGATGATCAACGGGCATTGCTTGTGATGTAGAAGTGAAGTACGAAATAAAGTGGACACAGCCGAGTATGTTCGCTCGCGTCGTGTGATAACGACATCAATACAGTTAGGTAGCTGTCACGTATGATTTAGAGAGCCTTTGGTGATAAAAATGTACCAGTACGTTACCATTGTAACTGAGATAGTATATATGAACGACGTTGTGTGGATGACTCAATATTCAATGTGAAATTGTATGTGTTTAGTGTAGAAACAATGACTATAATGTCATTCAAACTGAATATCACATTTCACTTCATTTTTGTACAATATGCTGTAGTATTTAGAGATATCCATATTCCCTCTGGTGTTTGGGGAGTTGTAGAAAAATGTGGTTTTCGGGGATGACAAACTGCGGCAACTAGGTTTTAATATTACTGACCAGAATATTAGAAATCTCCGTATGATTTCTTTGATAAGACGACAACTTTTATTGTTGGAGGTGGAGTCATGATCCCCAAATATATTTTTGCAATATCGAATGATTATTGTGAAGAATTTCCTATTTGCTTTCATACGCTTCTCTTCTGGATAACCTCCAATCTTGTGTCAACGCCGCAAGTGTAATTTTTTCGCGGCGTGGGCATTGTTATCATACCAACCATTCATATTATTCACAAATCCTTCTTTCATTCTATGATGAAATTCAGAATTCAGCTTCACCCATGAAATGTACCTTCACAGGCCATTTCGATGATTAGAATCAGATATTAATTATTGTTTGAGGTACCAACGCGAAGTTCTGTTTACATTTGTACAATGAAGTTTGAAGTCGTCGTCTTTACTACCATAAACGAATCTAGAAACACTTCACAAAAATACCAGGTATAGTGATCTCACCATATTATCGACATACTATATCAACAATACAATTTGGTACTAAGAGTCAATGTTTTATGATAGCAGCAAAATGTGGCGCCTATAAAATTTCATAACGATTTAAAACAACTCTCGTACGTTTATCAAATCAATCCCATCAGAGGTATGAAATATATTTAGACGTTGTGAAGTAACTACAGCGATCAAAAAAGGTGATTAGCGTAAATTTTTGCATTTATACATGTAAAGGAATATTTGACCGGGTGCAATTCATTCCTGTATTGGCGGTAATCCCAGTCGTCACTTCCGGAAAAAATGGGGTTGGGCGGGGCTAGTTGGGCAATTAAAATATCTCTATAATTAAGCATCGTACGATAATACATTGAACGGTAACGAGTGGGGAACGTGGAACGGGATCACGTTACGCGATCATCAATTGTCTTCCGGAGATCGAGTGCGAAGTGAGAGCGCTTCGTTTTTTTTTTGTTTGAAGAGTAAAAAATAAATTCCTCGTTATTATTCTCTTGGATTCGCACGAAGATAACTATTCACGATCACGTAAGTGTTCAAATTTTCCTCATTTATTGAGCTTTCGATTATGAATGGTTGCTTGGTTTCAAGTCTTATCATTGCTGTGTAACCCAATTTCAATTGTAGTTGAGTTGGGGCCGATCGATCAACCTGCTTCAATATATGTTCACTATTATTATTCCGTCACTTCATCATTATTATTAAAAATATAATTTTGCATTCAAAGAGTGTAATAATATCCAAAGTTGCAAAATAAATTATTTTGTTTGCTAGTAATTTCGTGCCATTGGAGAAATAGTAGTAACAACAAAAATAAATAGTATTTATAGTTTTTGTTTCGTTATACGATTAGTATCGGTATTTTAGTGATATATTCGATTGTTAAATACAATTTTATTGGATATTAATCTATCATTTCCATTGCTCAACTTGCCTCATACACTTGATTGGATCACCCTCTCCTATGAGGCAGGTTGAGCAAATTGGAACATTCTTGCATTTATGACCGTAACTTTCAAACCAAATCTGGAATGGGTCCTTTTACTGGAGGTGTTTAGTGGTAAATAAATTACAAATTCAATTGTGTAGGTATCAATTAAATTCGCGGCACCTTTAAAAATCTACCTATAACGGGAGACATGAAATCTGAAAAGCATTGTAGCGGTGTTAATCCCACATTAGATTCGCATCAACGGATCCACGAGTTTGATCCCCGTTCTATAGTTTTTACCAACTAAACAACTCCGGCATTCGACCACAACCATTTCCTACCGTTATGCATTAGTAGGCTCTGCATAATAATTCAGACAATAATTCTGTTGAGTTGTGTATGTAAAAAGATTTGACCTGAAATTCGTAAAATGGCAGGCACTCGTTGTTGGGATTCTTTTTTTCGTGCAAACTTTTTATTTCTAAGACTCGACATCCGAAACTGTAAATGCAGAAAAAATATCGTCTTTTGGCGGGAAACCTCGATGGATGCCATATTGGAAGAAGAACAGATAAATTATTTGATACCTTAGCTTCGAAAGTCGAAGTTCATGCTATGTTCAAAAATTGGAAACCCGAGGTCATGCCATACGTGATCACTATTAGAGAGGAATTGGAACCATTATGTTTTGTAAAAATACGTTGAAGTTTTTTGAGGAATTTTTTCGGGCTTGTAATTTTCGATATACTCATTGGATACTCTTTTCGAACTACCGATGGCATTGTAGAATAATACCCGAATCATTCTCATACATTGGTAATAATGTTTATTTTTAATAGCATCAAAAGTTATGAATTCTCGGACCATCATGTCTGAATGTAGTTCTATAATCCATCTTCGTGCCCTAGGGAGAAACGGAAAGGACAATCATCTCAATTCTCAACTACAACTATTCCTGCATTTACATTGTGTGAATGGGTCTGATGTTTTTATACTTTTCCCTGTTCTTCAGTCACACATAAAATTCAGTATTTTCATTAAATTGTATGCTTTCGTGTATACATATCCATTATGTTTTGCCACGTGAAATGAATAAAGTCATCAGTCTATTTTCGTGTGACTTTGTTTTTCTTATTCGAAAACCTGAGTAAATATCTAACCTAAGTACATGTTTGTATGGAAATTTACATATTTATCTCAACGAATTAGATAAAATTATCACACACGACTGATAAACTGTCCATATAAATAGCTCTCACATATTTTCTGTTATCCTTAGTTCTTTACTTTCTTTAGTCAAATTCGTGTGACTCAAATTCTGTGCCGGATAAACAAAGGTAATATTGGGGATTTCAATCTTGAATTCCTATGAATTCATTCAATCAGTAGAGATACGTAACCAGAATAATTTATGCTGTGTATTCATGTAGAAATAAGTAGATATGAGTTCACATTTCGTATAAAATTTCCTGGCGGTGGTGGTGACAACTTTTGATAATTTTGTTTTTCCAAGATGGAATTATCGAGGATTCCATATTTCTTCTCATCATCCTCAAGAAAAACCGAAAAATATTGTTGAGAGATACAATTATATAGCTGTGAATGAGTGCAAAGCTGATTGTGATATTCGACAATATTCATTTTATACGCTGTACTAGAAATTTCATTTCCATCATAACGTCTACAGGACGCATGATGGTTCGCTGTATATCATTTATAATGAAAGTTGATGAGTAAATGAAACTGCGGGTGCAATTTTTTATGCTTTGGGTAAATTAGAGTTGTCTTGCATTGATTTGTTTTTGTAATAGGGATGTACAATTTAGCCATGGTTAAGCCGGCTAAAAAAGTTAGCTAGGCTAATTAGCTGGCTAACCAATAGGCTTCGCTAATTCAACCGGTTAATTAAATTAGCTTAGCTCAATTGCTGACGGCTTAACCGATTAATCTAGCTTAGCTCAGCCAATTACCTTACGGCTAACCAGTTAAACGACTAATTTTTTTTTAGTCATTCAATGATTTTTTGTTCACGGACAGATATAAAAAATAATATTACTGATTTTTATAGCCCAATAGAGTAGACACCCAATAGAGGAAATTTATGGCGTCTCGGATGCCACCAATGAAGCGGATTATCACCTCGAAGAATATTTAACTCCATTTTGGAACTATTAAGTTTTCTTTCGAGTACGTCACTCTGATAATTATGATTTTCACTTTCAAAGCTCGCCATTCTCTCAAAACTTTGAGATAAGATTACCTCACAATTAAAGAGATAATCCAAATCCTTCGCTCTTTTGCTTTTATTGACAACTTCTAGTGTCCCTCCAAAAACCTATGTTCGTCATAATCTCTAGAATTTTGTTTTGTATAGACTCTTGATAGTTTTGACTTTCATCAGCCATATTCTTGTATTTAATAGTATATTACATGCCAAGGGCAGTAAAGTAAGAAATGTCTCAAATCACATGTAATTGTTGTCCGAGGCGAAGCCGAGGTCAATAAACGCGTGATCTGAGTCATTCTTATTCACTGCCCATGGTGTGTATCCTATTTTTCTCTTCGACGGAGGCGGAAAACGGCATTTTCGTTTAGCGCAGCGGGACGAAAGTTGACGCTCTCCGCCCGAAAGTGAGAAAATGAGTATAAATATCCTCTGCCGTGTGACTTTCAGTCATGTCTAAAGTGTGCAAAGTTACCATAAATCAGATTCCGTTTCTTCACTTAATGTCACTGATTGCACTTTGTCATTATGCTTATTTTTTAAATAATATCTCAGTAATGCTGCTGTTTTTTTTATATTATACTGAATTGAACAATATTTGTATCTAGCAATACCACTTGTAACTAGTGTAAAATGATCCCATAGTGATGACATTTGAAATTAGTCAACTGTATCGTTTAATTGTAGTTTTCAATTGTATAAGAAATATATAAGTTTTCGTGAAATATGAAAATGTTAATTCTACAAGAAAAATACCACAGCGCATGAAAATCATACAGGTAACCAAGCCAGCTAATTTACGAGTAAACGTCGATATTCAGAATTTGACAAAAAGCGCGCGCAATTTAAATCATGAATTCGAACCACTTTTTTGTTAACAATCCGATTATTATTTGGAAGAGTAAAGATTATTATTCACAGATATATTATTCATTAAAAGTTATTATTTATGTATGTAATTTCAATAATAGACATTATCGTTCATATTTATATTACTGATGGAACCTGAAATTACGCTATTGTCGTTTTGTTTGTCATGAAAAAAACATAATGTTATTTTTCGAACAAGTCCGTGAATAAGGAATCATTGAATGACAAAAAAAAAAAAATTAGTCGTATAGCCGGTTAGCCGTAAGCTAATTTACTGAGCTAAGCTAATTTAATTAACCGGTTAAATTAGCTAAGCCTATTGGTTAGATAGTTAATTAGCTTAGCTAACTGTTTTAGCTGGCTTAACCGGCTAAATTGTGCAGACCTATTTTGTAGTAATATACTCCGCAGGAATTTACATCATGTAGTTTAACTACACGTCGCAATGACTAGCTATCATTCATTATTGTATGTACCAACTTTTTCTAGGAAAATGCAGCGGTTGTTTGTGATGATGTTTATGATTTGTGCCTTCAGTGGGCGAGAAATGGCAGAACTGCCCGAAAGCTTTACTAATATAAAGCATATAATCAATTGGTCTGCGGAAATGCATAAAATGGTAGAAGATCATGAGAATACGACTGACATAAGCATTAATCATCAAATGATATCAGAGGTGGTTGAATTGTCAAATAAGTTGCATTCTCTAATGGATCGTGTTAATATAAAATGTAATCAAATATTAGAAAGTTTACTTGTTGGTATCACATCTGTGGGTCTTGAAATTCCGGAAGCGGATTTATGTCAAAATATCCATAAAGTAAATCAGTTTTTCGGTGAAGCGGAGAAATATGGGACGGGTATAACATTCAGCAACGAAACATTATCCGATTTTGGACATAAAGTTTTGTGGGGTGACACCAATCTGCCAGATTCCCTTGATGATATTCGTGAATCATTAATTTCTGACAGATATAGTTCAGGGTTATTGAATCTTGTGCATCAATACTCAATGGTGAGCTCAAAGCATAAACACGTCATATAGTTAGAATCATTGTGTTTTAAATTATGATGTTGTTAATACTACAGAGGAATAAAGAGGGTAACTTATTCTATTTTTTTACCAGCAAAATCTACAAAAACATTGCGATACTCACATTTCGACGCAGCAGCAAGTTTACTATATCTATGTAGAACTCGTCATGACGGAGCTGAAGGGACTATTAACATTGCAACAAATATATTTGATCATGCGGTCGCGCAGTGGAGTATGTACGTAAATCCAATTTACTCTTTATTGTTTTAATACAATTCATCTGGTACGCTACGCATAGTTTTCGAATCAAGTATTATCAGTTTACGAACAAAAAAAAAGTTCTCGGCATCATTAAAATCGATTCATCGAGTTCCGTTTAGTGTGACACTGTGCCAATGTGAAATTGACAAACATAAAAAAAATTACATAATTCAATGACGTCCTTTATTATGATTTTCGGACAATAAATTCCTCAATGATTATTTCGATAACATGTTGCAAATGATGAAGAGAAAGTGAATTACTGAAATTGGTGGGATGAATTTTTGTTTGCTCGAAAACTAATGAAATTCCTTCTGTTGATTATTCATTATGACATACGCAGATCATAATTACGTGGCTGAGTTAGACTACGCAAGGAGGAACTTTGAAACACGTCTGAAGGATTATCACGACACATTCGTTCAGAATATGGATCTCTTCTCACAGCGTGTGCGTCGATGTGACGTGGAAAAACCTGAACGCGGTGAATATGAAATGAATATTCATTGATCTCATATCGATTCAAATATATCTTGATTCCTCACGTTTTTCATGTAACAGGTAAAAATATAATCGAGCTGCGCAATTTTTCGCGGTTCAGGTTTCTTGAAAGTATATCTCCAGGAACCTCTACGTGTTCAAGATGTCCATCCGAGTCAAAACTCAAAAATATTTCGAAACTTGCGGCTAGCACAATATACAACTGCCGAAAACTGGGTCGTTCAGTAACAATTTGTCCAGCAGTAAGTTCTGCTCGCACATTTACTATGACATACTTGAAGATAGCGAATAAACATATCCACAGTGTGTTGTCACATAAATCTCTAAAGAGCTCATTATAAACTCAAGAGTGAAGTGGAATTTTTCAAATCATCCAAATGTCAAACTGAGTCTATCAATATTGTTCAAGAATTACTTAATAATACTATGAGTTAACGCTAAATGGTGTGAGAAAATCTCTCGAAACTAATTTTTACAATTGTGGGAAGTATCAAATGCAAATTTTAATGACATCAGCATGCATCATTCCTCACGTTGATGACTGTTTTATTACATTCATGTGTAATTACAAAAGTTGACAAACACTCCCTGCCAATTTTCAATATCTCGTGTCAGTTCATCTAAGAATTAGATCCTGCAATATTCGAAATTCTTCATCGACATTACCTCATGGGTATTAATCGCATCATTAACTACTTTTTCTTCAGAACGTAACAATAGACACCATCCGAACATACCATTTCTGGACCGAAGGAGAACTGTCTATCGAATATCAAAACTCCAAATACTCGAATTGGCAACGACATTATACCATACAAATTTTGTTTGTTATGGAATATTAAATGAGTGTGAATTGTTATATTCTTTACACCAATGCGTTGCAATTTATTCAAACAGTCAAAGCGATGCTCACGTTTAAATTACAAAAGATGCCTCGTCGATGTCCATTGAAATCATTATAAATATTTTCAAGTGGTATTTCACAGTGCTTTCAACCAATCTAACCGCAGTAACAGTTTCGAAATGACGATCGAGTACGATTTACGCCGAGAATGTATCTTGTTCTCACTCTTCGTGAAAGTTCTTAATCAAATGATTCGCACATTGTTACAATCGTGATAACAAATCCAGTTGATTTCGAGAATTGATCTTCTAATCTCGGGGCAACTGATTTCGAATAAAATGAGTAGACGAAGATGAAAAAGTTACGCTTGAGATTTAGAAAATAATAGATTGCGAGCTGCTTAACATCCCTCATAAATTTGTGATTGTACACTTCTTCTAACTTGCCAATGTTTTCCTGCATCTTTGAATAATTTCACTGAAATATTTAATTTATTTCGATCAAAAATTTTACTCACAGTTGTTGGATGATTATATTTTTCATTGATTGTGGCAGTCCCAAATATTTGATGGGACATATATTATTACAGTCAAAATCAGTTCGATATATATATACATATATATATATATATCAATTAATGTCGAAAGAGTCCACAATTCAATTGCATGAAATGTCTATCAAATAACACAAGCAGTTGTTTGAATATTAGTTTAGCTCTCAGTCGATCTAAATGAATCTTCGATCAGTGTGGAAGAAGTTAACTTGTCAATGGATTCCAAATATCTAGATTTATTTTAATAGGCCATGAGATAACGCAGATTATCTGAATGACCCATATACCCGATATATATATCGCATAAAATTAGTGGCCCATTTGCACGGAATAAACACCCCATATTCCATATTCTGCTGACACTAATATGACATTATATTACTCAGGGATCTGGGTCGTATCGCGACTTTTCATGGCTCAAAGATGCTTACGGCATTTTTTATGGCGACAATTCATCGTGTGCAAAAACCCAATTCATCCAACAAGATCGGGCAGCTGTTGCTGCTAGAGTGGGGGTGAATAATTTCAGGGGAAACTGTCAAATCTGCGCTTGTTCCGTAGATCAGAACAGGACCAGTCAAGGTCACTCCGACAATACAATATGGCGAATCAGTGTCACGGATCAGATTTCTGATATAGCGAATAACATGTTGAGTTTTATCATAATGATTCTCTCCAATTTTCTCATTGATTAATATATGCCTTCCATAGATACTTTTGATTATTAACTATGGATGTTAATACAGGGTCGTGACAGGGGTTCAGTTTGCCACATACGACAATGCGTTACACCTCCAAATTTACCAGAGCAACTTTTCACACGATGGACTCATCTCTTATAGTGGCTGCTGGAAACAACTCAACAATAATTTTGAAAGTGGAAGAATAGTAAAAAAAAAATTGAACATGTCCTATGTACCTCTAAACTACAATCGGAAAACAATTTATTTGGATGACGTAAAAGTCCCTGTAGACTGGGTTATTACTGGTACGTTCACAATATTTTTTGACACAGTCGTTGAGAAATACACGAATGCACGTTTATGGGAAAACAAGGTATGCGATTGTTTAATGATACATTGTAAAATCAATCATTCCCATGCAGGTGCTAGATTCCAACCGGCAGGAGATTCTGCTTTTGAGTTGCAGCTATTGGGATCACGTTTTAATTTCCAAACAGGCAAACTGATTTTATCAGGTAAAACTTGGTATAGTTCTTTGACGAATCCAATGAGACCCAAAGATTATGAACGCAAAAGGTGAGATTTTCATACATGATAGTTATTAAATTTACAATGTCTAATTTTTGATGATATGAAGGTGATACAAAGTATTCAAATTACAGAGTTGTGATCAACCTGGATAATTCTGATGATCCCACCAAAGCAAGACAGTTTCAATATGATTTGACAACAAATAAGATGGTTAGTTTTAGGCATACTGACATACATAAAGATGGAGGACAAACAACCATCCCACTGTTAGATGCGCAGCCTGTTGTGACCTCACCGTCATTTCCTCTTAGTGGTATGGGACTGACCTTTAGGAGAAAAAATGGATTTAGTGGATACATTGCTCCTCGTATTTACACTTTTGACATCTCCGGCCATATGCAAACTCTTTAAATTGTACCAAATAATCTGTATACTCAAAAAACTCCAATAATACTTGCAAAAATACCAGACCAATTTTTCTTTGTGAAAGTCAGGGATGAATCAACATGAATTAACATGGAAAAAACTTAAATATTTCTGTAAAATACACACACGTCATGGTGACAAATGGTGGATACTACATCGATCAATCTCATCTGTGGGGTGGTCAGTTGTTCACCATCAAGATGGTGAGATATTGAAGGGAAGTACTCACATACAAAGTTTTGACATGAATCTTATTCTGTGTACACAAAAACAATAATTTAATAACAATTCGAATATTTTTGGTGATTTTACCGTTTGGGATGTAAGCATAAGAAAGTTTGATCAATGGATATTCATTCCATTCAAAACGATGTGCAATTAAGGACAGACCAGTTTCGTTGTGACACTTGGTATCATAGGCAGGGACTTATCTCAGTGTTCAGTTTAATGAATCGGCAGCACATGCAATTGATTTGATTAAGATTTTATGCTTATAAGAATCAAAAAAATATATATACAATGGGACTTATAAAATCATACAACAGTACAAACATTGAGAGATTATTGCGCTGTTCGTGGTTGTTAAAATAAATCCCATGAAAATTCCATTCATTCCCCGAACCAGGCAGCTTTTTCTTTCACATTGAATTTCTCTCCAGATAATTCTGAAAAATTAATAGATTGAACGCTCGACATTCTGTGCTGGAAATGAATAATGTGAATCCTTATATGGAGGAGAATTCGTTGCATTTTAATGAGAGTGATTGTATGTTTAGCAAAATGATAAAATTGCAACCGTATGCTTACATGTTTAAGCTAAAACCAGCTGTGCATATGTACATTACGGATGTTTTTATTCTACTTTTATATAACAAATTATTAATATCATGTAATGATTCGTTTATCGACGCACTTTCTAAGTACTGTGTCATTGAATTCAAATCCCACTGTGTATACATGTTCCATGTTTCCAACATTCAATTGAATAACTGGCTCTTGAAATATCATTTGAAGACAGCATGAATCGAACCAATTGCGTAGCTCCCACTTGATGTTCAGTGATAATTTTTGAAGTGCTCTCCAGTAAGCCTGGTTTCCATCTTGGTTCCCAATATATTCGTTGGTGTGGTCATTCTACAAATTAGTGAATTGAATTTGTGCTACGTTGCTGATTTTGGTTCATAATCGCAGCAGTTGGGGAAAACTTGACTTTGGCCTCAGTGATCGAGGTGTGAAATTAACGAAAACGAGGATAATTCATATGCCTTTGCAATGCGGCCTTATGACATTATACCTCCATGGCATAGATGTGCCTCAATGGCATGTTGTGACAGGTAAGTTCATTAATAATTATTGTCCACAAACAATTATCTATAGCATGTGCTATAGGTTATGAATGTTATACTTTTGTTCTTATGCATTACCTCATCAATTCCATAATACAGCATATGGTCACATAACATGAAAACATTTGGAATATTCTGAGCAATATTGATGATGCTCAAACATATGGTAAACGAATAATACGCAATCATTAGTTTGAATTTAAATACTCTATTTATAAACATATGCAGGTGGTGTCACCGAATGTAATGATGGTTTTAATTATAAAGTTGTCGATTCATCTCAATGCTGGCCAAATTTGATAGAATCAGAAAATATGTATGCATATATATTTATGCCTATAAATGAACTATTGATCGAACCTCAACAGGATTTCAAATTACCTATCTGACGATACCCCACTCAATAGGACACGAAAATATTTTCTTCTGCATCCTCCATTTTAACGCGTGGGGTCTACCTTACAAAATTTTGCCTTGAAAATTCTCACGGACACTTATGTAGCGGTTTCTAATCTTACATAATACCTATTTGTGTGCCAAATTTCAACCTTCTATTATTGATAGTCTTTGAATAAAATGGTAGTGACATATACAGACGGACAGACATAGCAAAACTGTAAAAATTCCTTGTAGGACTATGAAACCCTGAAAAGGATGTAAAGTATCATGGTTGCACTCTCATAATTTTCCCATCAATCCAATAGATCAACATTTCTCCAAAATGTCGTGATTTTTATTATAATGATTTCATATCATCCAGATAGTTCATATTCCTAACGAAGCTCTTCAATTTCTAATAAGGAATGCTCAGAATTCCATATTGGTCAAAGTACAAACATGAACTTTTCTAAGATCGCGCAATTTTTCCAAATTAGTTTTTTTTTATGCCATTATGTAATATACTCTACAATAAATTATCTATGTTCAGCAAGAAAACCATCGGAATCATCAATTCTCTCTAATTGTGGCATGGAAAATTCTACCAAGATTCATGTAACTCCACCGTAGATTTGCATTCAACGATAATATTCACTGCCATAAAATTTATATTCTATCACATTCTGAATAACAAGTGGAATTTTACGACAGTTTCTTGAATTGAGGAGTTGACACAAATGTATATATTTTTAATGCCATCAATAGATATGTACTTTGAATACTTTATTCATCCATATGTTCCAGAGTTCAGATCGAAAAATCTTGTGTCCTTGAATGGACATAATTAAATTGTTCCGGGTATCTACATGTGTTTTCCAGTCCGTCTCTTCTTATTTGAACAGTGACATCAAATACTTTTTCGTGAAATCACCTACTGGTACATACATATACAGCTCTGTAAATGTCATATCCATAGTTGATTTTTTTTTCTCCCAATGATATATCTGTGTCAATAAATGCTGTAGGTACCCGAATATGAATTTACATACTGATGACAGAAAGCCAGATAAAACTGACGTAGTCGATAAGACTTTCAATAACTATGTCGTAGATGTCGATTGTTACTAGTACTCACAAACATTCACTCCAAATTCAGTACGGAATGAGGAAAGTTGAAAATGACTAATTTTTGGGAAACATTTTCACAATAGCATATATACTACAATATATATCTTCACGTAGAGGGTGACTTCGTAACTTTTGTGAGTATTCGGTCTTCAATAATTCTCTGTTCTGTATGTAGACCTATAATGAAAACGTCACAAATAGTTACAGACTGTATCTATTTTTCCATGTATGATCATGTGACGCCGTAGTTTTATGCAGACTTAGTTGACACACAGAAAACGTTGATTGGGATAGTATTGATCGGTATAGTGATCGAATTGTTAGATGAGTTTACATCGGTCCATCTGCTCTGTCGCGGATTTTGTGGCCATACTGATAATGGTAGAGTCAAACAACCCGCTCCAGAAGATAATTTTTGCACTGCATCTTGTGTTACATCGTAGTTTTCATTTTCGGATTTTATGTATCCCTAGGATGTTACAATATTGCAGATGGGTGGGATAATAGATTACCCCTTCTCAGGAAGCAGAGGATTTGGCAGTTCGTTAAGGATAATCTCTTTGGTAAAGCCAGTTTATAACTAACCGTGCATCATGATGGTGTGTGGAACGGTGTGTTTTTTTCGGACATAAGCTCAATAAATGAATTACTCAAATCATCATTTGGTTTGAACATCTTTTCATTTCGCAACAGGAATTTGATTGATTCCAAATGTGCCAATTGTTATTATTGTTTACAAGTCCAGTGAATTAAATTTGTATTGAGAATAAATGAAATATTTTTGGGTGGAAGGTGGTGGTTACTGCTATTCAATTCATCTTACTTTACTCCTAATGAATTTGCTGTCAAATATGTGAGGCATTTTTCATTCAACTTTTCATCTGATTGTAATATTAAGCAACTCAATTTATTTGTAACATCTCTATAAGTGGAAAAATTTTGCCTTCAGATTATTATAATCATTCTTAAGAGATAATAACTTTCAGAGCCTTCATTCAGTCACGTCGTCGTTCGTGACCCATAATTTTGCATGAGAGTTAAATTACTTGATTTCCAGGCATTTTAGTCGTTGCCCCTGAATGAAACTCTTTTCGGTGAAGTTTCCGAGCCAAACATTGAATTTGGTGATGTCGATGGGCCTGGCAATTTTAATGGTGAGGGCGTTCTCACGAAAATATAACAATATATAAAAATGAGTGGTGGTCTAACCCAATAAGGTCAGAACATGGGCGACTCTGGAATAAATGTAGGAGAGCTGAAATTTCGCAAAAAAATAGTTAGTTTCAACATTCTGGAGGTTGGCTCATAAATGACATGAAATCTCTGGTTTGTCTCTCTACGTATTAATAGTTAAAAACTACGAAAATCACTTCATTCATTTTTTTCCGAACATTTCGTTCCGCGTGCGTGATGTTGGTGTTAAAAATTATTCGTAATCCTTCAGGGCACGGGATTTCCAATGAATTTGGTTCAGTATTGCTCTTTATGATGATCTGTTTTCAAGACATAGAGCGGTGAGTGAAAAGTGCGTGCATAATACAGAACATAAAATTGATTATTCACTGGATATATATATCAAAGTTATTAATAAACTCGAATTATTTGCATATTTATGAATGATTTTCATGAATATCTTTGATAAATGAATCAACCATGTGACAATATTTGGCACGTTTGTATAAGTACTAAAATATTGAAACTGAATGACTTTGAATATCTTAACAAGCAGACACGAGACTTCATGAGACTTCCGGGCCAGTCTATCGAATGTCAAAACAAAGATTCATGTAAATTGCTAACATTCCTACTCCCATTTAGAATTCGAGCCCCCTCCTGACTAAGATATAGCATATAATTATCTGTTGTCATCAATCGTTCAATCAATCTCCCCGATCCTGTTGAGTGATTTCAATGAACGTAAGCCCAATGTTTTTTGAATGCTTTCGAATACTTTCGATACATAATTACAAAAAATCGGGAAGCATGCACATTCATTAATATCACATTCTAATTCATCAATTGATGAATATGAAATTCATTTTCAGTAAAACACTAAATAATATTTAATGATTTGATTATGATCCTAAGAAACCTATGAAAATATAGCAAAGATTATCGTGTTGTTTCTCATTATCATCTCCGGTTCGAATTGTAGAATGCCCGTTCGTATTTATCCATACGATGGGTTACTACAATTGCGTATTCATCGTTGCGTCATACTATATGGCCCGGAGATTTTTATGGTTCACACAAAACATCATCTTCAGAGCATTTTATACATTGGACTTCGCTGCTCATCGAACGCTTTCTCTCATATATTGTTGATTGTGTAACAACATACGAATAAATGTAAATATCTATAATCTCTATCATTTCATAGACGTCAATCGTGTCGTTTAGGAATTCTTGGAAATAGATTATGCAATTTGCTCATATATCTATCCGATTTGTTGTTAATAGGAATCAATTCTTGATAAGTTACAATACCTTCCAGGGTTGTTACAGTTCTGGAATTCGTATCTCACATATTCGAATTCCGGAGGCAATTTCTTGCATAGAGGAATGGCTTAAGATACTGAAACATCAAGAGGATCTGATATCGACATATTTGATGACAGTTTGAATAAAACAGAAATGAGTATGTTTTTTTTTAACCTCAACAATACAATCACAAGATATGATATTTGGAAGTCATAATAGTACTTGAAAGCGTTGTGGACAAAGGTAAGTCCAACTCCATTCTTTTCAATGATTGTTTGACAGAATACTAAAATACAAATGTGATGGTAATATGAATTCAATATGAATCCGTATGTGCCTGGCGAGATGTGACATGACAGGAATTTGTTATATCATTTTTATTTAATGAAAATATGGAACAATTGAGTTGAAAGAAATGGGATAGAGAAACCAGTAATTTGAAATAAATTAATAACACAAACAAAAGAATAAAGTATAAATTTTATCGTTCTCTATCAGCTTTTGGATGTATATTCAAATTGGAATTATATCTAGATTAGGAAAAATGGTTATGTTTTCAATGATTCCTGCGGCCGTATGATATTCACGATTGAAACCCAGTTATATACGAAAAAAAAAATATATATTAGTTGTTCGTTTGAATCGTCAACTGATAGCAAATGAGTAAGTCAATTAGTTTCGAATTGAATATTATTTTGGTACACCAGATAAGTATTGCAATGAAATCATGCTATGAGTCAAATACAGATACATTAACGGTTAACGTATGTGCGTTTTGGTGGAACTACCGATTCAATACAAATTTATTTCGTTCAATAAGTGAGTATAATTATCTCAAACTCTGAAGTTGCGAGAATCAAATACGTTTGAATAATAATCGAATATGTCTGCGTTAAGAGATGAGTCATGTCGATAATTGGTATAGAGCTTCATAAAATTACTGCGTTTAAACATGCAATAACATGAAAAAATCAATTCATTGATCGAAAGTGGAAATAGTAGCCAAAGGTTTGTGTAAAGTTTCCTGTACTAGATTCGCAGACACGGATACTATCATTCGCTGCGACTAGAAATATTATAAAGTAAGTTTGCGTATATAAATTAACAATGATAATAACGATGGAAATGCTGCAGTCATGTAGAGGCTCTTGCTATGAATCCACAATGAAAAAAAATGTAGTTTCACGCGTAACAGTTTGTATTTTTGCATCCAAAACGATACTCTCGACTGTTGCTACATCAATATTACAGTGAAATGTTCAGATATGATAATATCAATTCAACAGTCCAGATTTATACGACTCACACATATGATTGCGGTCAATATAATAATATGAAATGATAGTTGAAATGACATTGATATATATTGATAGCTGATTAATTTTATTAACACCAAATACATTTTCTAATAACCATAACTTTATCGGAATGTCAACTATAAATTGACTGTTATCTGAGTGTACGCTAGAATCATAAAGAACGTTCGTTTGAAATCGAAGCTATTTTTACTCAATTATCAACATGAGCAACCTGCTGGTATCTACCAAATTTTCCGTATTAACTGAATGATCTATATGCTTTTGTGTCTCTTAGATATCATTGATATTGATTCCTAAAATGTTATGCATGCATTATATCATGTAACAATTGTGTCGTAGAGATAGGAAAAGGGAAAAATACTTGAATTCTAAATGTTTACCCACATGTGGGAGCGTGTGCAATAAATACAATATTTTTTTCTGGTGATGTTTCTGTGTGTATTTCTTCAGTGCGCATTTACGATTGACGCCTGCGGCTTAGTTACTGTGAGTCTCTCTCAGAACTATTTTTTTTCGTTTGAATCGTAGCATTCAATTGGATTCAAGGCTCAAGAAAACGTAAGACCAGTCGGAGTTCACTCATCAACTGAAACAATTATATGCAGGTAATATTCTAATCTTCAAATTGCTTATAAGGTGAGCTATCAAAATAAGACTTGTACTGCGAGTGGAATCGAGAGTCATATATTCAGTATCTCTTCAATATGTTTCGACTTTGACCAGAAATTATTATGCTCCAGACTTCCACAGATTAAACAGACGCATGCATACATAGATAAACTGACTCCATAGCAAAATTTCACTCCATTTGAAGAAAATTCAGGATAATTTTGATGCAATTTGATGATTAACTGCTGACTGATTGCAACTGATAATTTCATATACCACCATTTCAACAAGATGTTGCGGATACTTATTGGAATTTTGGCAATTTTTTTTGTGAGCGATTGTGCAATATCACAGTTGCCAGTGCATTTCAGTGACATAAAGATGGCACTCGATGTAAATCGGGAAAAATACCAAAAGATAGCTCGAACTGGTAATCCGAATATGACCAAACCAGAAGTCGTGGAATTATTACAGAATGTAGTGAATTCGTCGTATGAATTGTGTGCTCTGGATCATGGCATGCAAATTACTTGTAGTGATATGTTGAGACCATTACTGGTTGTTGATAAATTAGATGACGATGTCGGAAATTCGATAATTGATCTATGTCATAATATCAAAAAAATTGACATTTTTTATGATCATTCGAGAAAATTCGAAATTGATGAATCATTCAGTAACCAAACGTTCCAAGATTTCGCGCATGAAACATTATGGGGTGATATCAATCTACCAGACACACTCGAAGACATCTATGAATTGTTCAGTTCAGGCATGTTTGGTCCTGGATTATTATCAGCGATTCATCTACGTTCGTTAGTAAGCTGGATTATTACAGTATATATGATAATGCAACAATGAATATCCTGTTGAATTAATAGTTACACGAATCTTTTGTCTCTCCGCCTTCTAGCAAATATATCAAGATGATTGCGACACCAATACTTCGATGCAACAGCAAATTTTCTATATTTACCTTCAATTGATCATTGCTGAGCTGAAGAGTTTGGTTACAACGCAACAGATTTATTTAACCAAGCGGCTGGTCAATAAAAACTGTATGTATATCGGTTTTAATATTTTTCGTTTTTATGCGATCCTCTTCTGAAGTGAATTTATGTGTAATTACAATGACCAATGGCCACAATCAAATGAGGGAACTCATGCATAATTTTTGGTATAAAATAGATAGATGATTAAAGGAACAAAACATTCCTAAACCGTCGTAAAAGATCAATCGTAATTCATGAACTTGCTGATGTGTCCCAAAAAATTAGGCAATGATAGTCCCGAAACGTGGCTACAAATTTTTGAAGATGATAAAAACATCTCATGTAAATGATTTAGAGCAATCTTATCAACAAATGGGAGTTTGTAATCCCTTGAAGATGTTGATTTCGTTTCGTTACATATGAATAGATCACAACCATAAGATGACATTATGCATTTAAAAAGTGGAATAGATATTCCGTAATGAGTCCATAAACTATAGTTATAAATTATCTATCGGATAATTGATTCCGGGATGCTATTTTAGAATCCACAGTTGCTTCATTCGGAAATTTCAAAATTAAATTAAATGCATGTAATTGAAAATCCTTATTCTGGAAGAGAATTCCGAGGGCGGTTTTTTGATGCATAATTCATTAGAATACATTAATGGTTCGGACTAACTAGCTCGTGATCTAATGAACGCCAATCTGATTTGCGAGTATGTCTTCCAACGTTTTGCTGAATGATCTTAACAACACTCAATTCTATATTTGAATCACTTCAACATCGGGAGGGAGCGTGAAAAATGATATTTTCTCACTTCACTCAATCACATTCTTCTGTTTGACATCAGGGTAAAAGTGATTGGTCACGACAGTTACATCATATCAAATGTCGATAATCCAACATATGGAGAAAAAAATGCCAATCGCTTTCTGTCTCAAGTTTGAGTGATGCAGTGATTGAAATTAGATATCTCTATGACGATAATCCCTGTATAAGAGTTTTTCTCAAGCACGAATTTTCTACTTGTACCTGATAGACAAGAAAAATGAATGTCCTCAGTCGACGTGTTATCTCTTCTTTTCTGAATTGTTCATAAAATCCATTTAAGGAAGGTGCGTTACCCAATTATGTCTCATTGGATTAAGTTAGCTGTCCATCTTCATCATTTATACCTCTGTCGAACTTCGAGATTGATGACAATTCGAAAACAACAAATTTCCGTTTCGTGAATTTTTCTGATGATTGGTCTATACCTATAATAGAGTTTCCAATGATCATTGATTATTATTTTACAGCTGATACTTACATCGCTGAGATGGAATACAGTGAAAAAAATTTCTCCGGGCGGTTGAATGATTATTATCAGCAATTTACTAAACTCATGGAATTGTTTCCGCAATATATTCGTCGATGCGATGTCAAAAAACCGGAGCGCGGTAATTATATGAACAGTATTTTCCGGTCATTCATCTCATCGAGTTTATTCTTAGTTTTGTATTTTTTTTTCTCCATGTAGGTGTAAACATCATAGAATTGGAGCGATTTTCCCGATTCACGTTCATTGATCATGAATCGGACGATCATTTTTCCTGCATCTCATGCCCAAGTGAAACACAAATGAAGAATATTTCAGCTGCCAAGCATGCCACCATGTATAACTGTATGACTATAGGTCCTATTGTAAACGCTTGTCCGGCAGTGAGTATCCTACGTCACCAATCACGAAATAATTACTGAAATATAACAATCACATTTTTGAATTTGCATCATGCGTGCATGAGCATTGGCCATCGAGCAATTCTTGTTTTTTGTATGTTGTCGCGTATCAGGGTGCTTTTGGGGGAACATCGCAATAATCGTATGATGAATAAGACTTTTTTCGAGTATCCTTATTTATAAAATGAGAATAAAGTGGTTTTACCGGTGTATCTCAGTTTCACAACATCAAAAATGACTTGAGGGATCGAAAAAGTTATAGTTTTGAGGGAAACGCGCATAGGCTTTTGTTTTTGTTTTGTAAACTATTGAGTTTAACTACCGCTCTAGCAAGTCAGCTTTCTGATCCAGAGCAGTCGGTACATCTCAAACAATCGTTCGAGTTCTAGTCAAATGCTTGCTGTGTTTCTGATAGAGCATTTACAAGATGAAAGTAAAAAAATTCCCAATATGAATTTCCCATTAGTGTAATTTTTCATGATAATATTTAGCAAATCGATATTCGATTTGACCAAAAATATCTCTGTTCACATTTCATTTTGTGATTTTCAAGGAACTTGGCTCATATCGTGATTATATGTGGTGGCAAGATGATCGTGGTGTGCTTTATGGTCATAACACGACGTGTGACCTATTAGGGGAATTACCTCGTGGTCGACGCCAAATATTTTCGCCGCGTCCAATCAGTTTCCCTCGTGGATGCATTTTGTGTGCCTGTTCGACTGACCAGAACAAAACCCAGCCAGATGATAATTCCACAATTTGGCGGATTAGTGTGACGGATCAATATTCTGATTTCAGAAATAACATGTTGAGTTTTATAATATATTCGCCATGATAAGTATGTGATGTGAGATTCTGTACCATATCATTTTTCAGACATGATTTTTCATCATTATCATTTTATTGAAATTTTAGAATTACAAGTTTGAGCATGTCTGGCAAACTCATATGTCTACTGGCTCCCATATTATTTTTTCATGTCTCCAATAAAACTGGGTTTCCAAGTTGTTTCGTATTGCAGGGTCGTTACAGGCATTCAGTTCGTTACGCGCGACAACGCACTTCATCTCCAAATTCGCCAAGCCAATTTCACGTCCAGTGGCATCATTGATACTGATGGCGGATGGAAGGCACTTAACCTTCTCTTCGGCGAAGATGGCCTCGCGCAAGTAAAAGGAAAAATGCAGTATGAGACATTGCGGCATGATCGGAAGTCATTCCATCTTGATGACATCGCAGTCCCTAAAGACATGGTTATCGGAGGTGAGGTTATCGAAGTTCTTGTCTCCATCACTTTCATATAGGATGTGAAAGTAGAAATTAACAGAAACGTTGTCAAACGAATATTGATGAATACTAATTATGTTCATACAGGAGTTAGACTCACACCAGCTGACGCTTCTGCCTTCAAGTTACAAATATTTGTGTTCAACTACGATTTCGCAACAGGTGCTGTGTTTCCATATACTGGTGGGTGGATCGATGCCTCCACAAACCCCATGAGGCCCAGAGATTATGAGCGTAAAAGGTAAACTCATGCATGACTAAAAATCAAATGTGTGACTCGTGAAATGGTTAGAGTTTAATGGTATGTGATGAATTTATAGGATTGAAATCAACTTGGATAATTCTGATGATCCAACACGAACTACCCATTTCAAATATGATCTAGAATCAAATAAACGGATCACAATTATTCATTCTGACATTCATATAGATGCGGGACAAACAACTGTTCCATTATTTCATGCTAAACCTGTTCTGACAAGACCGCCTTTTCCGCTCGGTGGCATAGGCTTGTCGTATAGAGACAGCGATGGCTTCAGCGGATATGTTGCTCTACGTATATACACAATGGACATCTTGGCATATATGCATTCTCTCAATAGTTCCCCAGATAGCCAGAATTTCACCACTCTTGATCCTTTTTCTGAAGATCTTTATTACAATTGACGATTAACTCAGATTCGTACAAACCAATAGTGTGGGATGTAATAGTTTAACATATCAATATATATTGAGAATGGAGAAATGATCGAATGCAAAATAAATCTGATTGTCGATCGAATATGTGACTTGGACAATTAAGAATACATTGATATACATTAAGAATATTCAAATATTTTCTCATGCACATCGGTGTGATTTTTCTCGAATACTGGAAATATCCCAAGTTATGAACCATCTCTCATATGAATAATCGAGATTCCCTTCATTACTTGATGACACAGGAAATTTTTGTGTCCAATGACAAAATTTATTTTAGTCTACTCACTACAGAAAAAAGAAAAAAACATTAAAAATAGATTTGTTACATACAGAGATGAGGTGCGAGTATCTCTCACTTATTCGTACGCTTACGTACGTATGTGAGCACGTGTACGATACCGCGTGCGTATTTGTAGTTTATTTGCTAAGCTTTTTAATATGACAGGGAAACAAAGTGTTCTCATGTAGGTCATTCGTGTGACATGCGAATATGGTTCTGCTATTGACGATTGCCATACCAATAGCGATGGTAAATCTCTCCAGGTAATTAATTCCGACTGAACTGGAGTTCTAAATCGAGTGTGCATGACAGAAGTCACATTTTTTCTTTCAGAGATTGATGTTACATGAATACAATTCAGGAATGTGAAAATTGATGTTCAAATGACGATTCTGGGAACCTCAAAATGTTCGAATAATGCAAAGGCAAGTTCATAACTTTGGGCATGCTATATGGGAATTGCTTTGGTCTATTTTTTATATTGAAGGTGTAATTTGTCAATAAGAGGAACGTAGTTATTCGTGCTACATTTTCCAATATATGCGAATCACATGGAGTGAATTATGTGTAACGCGTTAGAAGAATCTACAATACTGTGAAGAAGATTCCACACTTTTGGTAATACACTTACTATGGAGCTTTTTTGAAATTTGATGACTAGGGCCAGGGACTTCGTTGGCAGGGGGAAAACTCACACATACATGACAAAAAAAGGGAATAACACGTGCAATTAAAAGTAGTCGGTATTTGGTAATGTTCAAGTATAATAACGACTAAGTTCAGATGGCAGCGAGAACTGTCAATAGAAATATCAGAACCTCACCAAATCCATACGGTTTTTATTATAGGCAATGGGCGAA
>JAPYZH010000674.1:0-31656 GCA_030523085.1 Meteorus colon | reverse complement strand
TCACTCACTCACTCACTCACTCACTCACTCACTCACTCACTCACTCACTCACTCACTCACTCACTCACTCACTCACTCACTCACTCACTCACTCACTCAGGTATTTCGCCTATATATATATAGATATGCAAGAGCGCACACGCCACAAACTAACCAGCGTGACTTCTATCCCTGTATTGCACACTCAAGTCAACAAATCCAACCCACGAAGTGCATTCACAAGTATCATTCGCTTCCCTCGTTTCATATGTGCGCTTGTACAGCCATTGCACACAATACCATGTTAGCACTTATCATACGCAAGAAACCTTATCGTGAATACGCACTTGCGCTCCTAGCATGTATTCGTGTATTATTATTTTTTCTCATCAATCATATATTTATTTTATTCATAAATAGAAACATAATTTATCAATTTCTTCATCCTTTATTTTCATTCGCATTATTCATTCCTCTGATCGAGTTTACTATTTTCATAAATTGATTTTGGGTTATTTATGGTGTTCAATGGTTCAATTAGATGCATATCCTTATTATTAAAGTAATATAAAAACGATTAAGAGAATCTTATTCCTCCAATTTCGGTGGGATGCATTAGCATTCACGATCATATAACATCAATAAGTTAGAGAACGTTCATAGAAATATAGAATTTTTTCAAACTTTGTCCGTTGAATGTTGTGATTCGACATGGTAAATTATGAACATAAAAACGAGATTTGAAAAGTCATTTTGCATGATTTTATTTTTGGAATCTCCATTCATTCTCATTTATAGAAAACACCATTGTATATGGTTTCCTATGCAGTACTTGGCTGAACCTTCTGTTGAACAGAAGCAAAGAAAGTTTGAACTGGACTCACATTCGCACACAAGGACTCTCTCGGTCAAAGTATGTATATCGTTGTGACTATGCTGTCAGCCGTGTAAACCGATTCACCCTCATTAGTATCGCTCTCTCGGTCCAAGAGACATATTTCGCTGTACTTACAGGAATATCTAGGATAATATCTGCCAGATTGGTGGTGCTATGTATTGCGATTAACAAGTAGTGTGAAATATCTCGTGAACAGATCGTTCATTCATCATATACGTAGGCTGGAGTCAGCGAAGACTTGTTTTTAACTGGAATTCATAAAACATAAAACAAATTTCTCTACTCATAATCCATTAAACAATTATTGATGTGTAATTATCTTCCAATGATTAGATGAAAAAATATTATATTTACATCTTTTATCTTAGAAAATAAATTGATTCTGATTTTCTTGCTGGGAATTTCACACTGCAAAATTCAACAGAAAATTGCAAACACAGATTATGCTTCTGTTAAATTCTCTATGCAATATTCTTTCAAACACGTCCAGTGGTATTATATATAGATAATACATTTATCGACATAAACCGACCGCCAGGAATGCTTTTGAAATATATCGGATACATTGCACACATATTTACAGATTCAATCCATTCTCGTCATCATCCATCGTGTCTCCGTACATAATACCGCACACAACAAATATATGACTGCAGTAGCCTCTGTTATTACGCGCAATAATTTATCGTATACGATCAGGCCAAATAACGGCTCAACTTGATCCAGCCCAAGTGACACATATATGCTCTGTCGTAGCAGAGATGAAGAGAAAAAAAGAGAAAGAAAGAATGGGGCAAAAAAAATTATTTATATAGAAAAAACCACAGAACAATTTATGGCATAGGCTAAATTGGCTACAAAATTCCGAAAAAATTTGTAAATTTCAGAACATAAGTCAAATACAGCGATTCCAATATAGTTATTTTTCCAGTGACGGTATACGACATAATAATTGCAGAATTCCTATTATTTGGTTAATGCATATCATTTTTCGTCAGGCCACGCTAGCAGGATTTGTCGCAATGCTTTTCGAGCTAGTTGCTACGGGAATGTATCTCAATTTCGCAATTATAATTTCAACCGGCATAATATCTCTGTCATATTTTTTCGTGTAATGATATGACTGTGGAATTTAGTCATGCAGCCGCTGCTACATCATTCAGGATTTTTGCTATTCATGTAGTAATATTACTTGTTCATTGCATAAACAAAATGAATTTCAATATATTTCAACAAATAAAGATGAACGATGAGAGCAGAGAGATGTGAGATCAATGATTAGCGAACCCATAAGGAAAATACCGCAACTTGGCAATCCTTTTGTTCACTATCTGAATCTTCTATCATAATTTAATGAGTTCACAGACCTACAACATCATCAATCATTTCTAAAGCCTTCAAAATCGCGAATAAATTTTCGCAAGTTATTATAGTATGTAATTTTGTCACGAAAGAAAGAAGAAGAAAAAATGTTCATCGCAGATGGAAGGTTATAATTTATAATGGGTATCTCATACATACTCCAAACTTATGAGTTACATCAACATTATCGGCTACTGCACTGCAAAACCTAAGTGTGTTGTTTTAACGCACATGAAGTGTGTTCCATATTTAACGCCGTAAACGAACTATTCTTTTTTGTAGTCACTTTTTAGACGTTTTATGGTGTGTTCAAATCTATGATTTGCTTACGGCGTTAAAGCATAGAACACACTTGATGTGTGTTAAAATAACGCACTTGGTTTTGGAGTAGATTTGCAGTGTAGATGATGAAATTTCGCCATTCATTCATATATTTTGCTCATCTCCTTTTGCTAGTTGTTCCTACTTCCAGTTTTATATTATCATTTACCATATACACTGGAGTCTCTTCTCCTGACGACAATTTGGAATTTTCGTAAAATCGTAAGTGGTAGTGAAAAAACTAGTTAGATTGATGCCCTGAAGTTTTCTACAGTTACAATTATTTTGTATTTATTTTTTGTAAAAACCCGTTATGTGGGTTCTGTTTGGTTTGAACAATTGTGATCATCAATAACGAAGGGAACTTCTCAAGAACATTAATCGTTTTGTGTTTCCATCGACATCAACAATTCATGATTTTGTGATCATGCACTATTAAACTCATATGATAGAATATGATTGAATTAAATAGACAGTTGCGATGGCAATTACCTAGACGACGACTTCAATTTAATAAGTCAATCGATTTTTTGTCGTCGATATTCAGAATTAATTCGATAATTATACGGTTTTATTCATCGCTATTCAATGTAGTTTCAATATATTAAATTGATTAAATTTTGACTGCTACTTGCCACAGGTAAAGACAAATGCGCAAACAAAAAAAATCAATGAGCCAAGAAAAAAAAAAGCTTCAGGTAGTCCAAACTCATCATTTCTTGAATTGGGATTAAGAACAGGCGACAGATTCGTAACACCATGAGGTCATAATGAAAAGAGACTCCATTGTATTCATTTATCACTTACCGAAAACCTCACACTTCGTATTCTCTGTGCGCTCTCCACAATATAGTTTCATTTACACTCCGGAAAGTGTATTTTATGCATGAACATATATGTTTAGGTGGAGCACGTCGTGCAAGACAAAGAGCGCTAGCAAATATATAGATGTATAGATATATATGAAGGGGGGCAAACAGCGCAAGCGAGACCAGGGCAAGGCTCGCTGTCAAGGGCGCCAACTCGGTCCAACCATGCACATTTGTATGTACGCTTATATACTATGCGCTAATACTTTGCACTTATAATATTACGACGATATATATTTATATGACACTTCCATTGCATATAGTCTGGGGAAATATGTGCACATACACGTACATTATACGTACACATTACGCGAACTCCGTAACGATACAGAAAAATCATATTACGGTGCCTTATGTGTTCATTGGTCTATTATTGCATCGAACTCAGGGTAAAAGCAAAATGAGTGGCAGTGCATGTACTGAGAAACAGATCAAGTTGTTAGCACTGTAAGTATTCGGCTCCCGAGACTATAGGCTACACATGACTGTTGGAACAGTTTATTAATGCTATAGTTTGTCAATTCATTGCTGTATGCACAACAGAAGGATTTTCATGACTCATTCCAATGTCATATTTTATCAGAATCGAATTTTGGCATGTTGATTGTAACTTTTTTTCGGATGTAATCGATAAATTTTGAGTGTTAACTGAAAAGTTTCTGGAAAAATAATGGCAGATTGTATAATGCAATGAAAAATACTTCACATTGTGATGATATGCCGATGGAAAGTATTTGGTCAAGAATTTGTGTAGCACTCCAGAATGGAGAAATAATAAAAATTCACAAAAATAGATTGGGGATTAATTTGAATTGTTATCGACTATTATTTTTCGGATGTCGTTTTCTATCAATTTCAATGAAAATTTTTTTTGATAGTAACAGAAATTTTGATTTAATTTATCATGGAATCTCTAATCTTAGTAGCATTATACGCGAATTTATAACTTCTTTCATGACCATCCGATTATTTACGATTTTTCTGCCGAAAGTCAATGGCTAACGGCGATCAAAATAATTCGATTACAAGTGAAGATATATACGATCAGAGTAACGTAAATCAATTTTGATACTGTACAATTTATGATTTGACCGAGTAAATTATTTATTCATATAAGCATAATTTTTTTCTTCCGTTCGAGATTTTTGTTCGATAGGTCAGTGGGTTTATGATTCAATTACCGTAAATAATTCATGACCGTTTGTTACGATTATTTATAGGTTGAAGGATATATTTAATGTGTAAAGCTGAAAGGCACGATAAACGCCAGATACCATTATCGCATATATATTTTTTATCCTTATTATTATTTCGTATTATATTTTTTCATGTAGAATGATATTAATGATATTACCCGCGGGTGAAAGGGATCGAAAGATACAATCGGTCAATTTATATATAAATCACTGAAAAATTGCATGGAAAATGAAATAAAAAATAGAAGCGAAATACGGCTGAAACAGAGGAAAAAGAACACACAAAAGAAAACGGATCAAAGTTAAGCAGCGTAAAATTGCCAGCATGTAATTTCTCATCGTCATTCATGAAAGGATGTTTTATGATGAGACGCCTATATGTATAGAGTATTAGGCCCTGCGTAACCGCGTGGCGGTTGCTTATAAACCGTCATCGCTCTCGTCTTGAAAATATAAATTACGCAATTGATATATATGGGGTATATTATACGACGAGTGCAGAGATATGACGAAGACGCAATATTACCAAGCAAAACAAATGACCGCGATCTATCAGGAGAATAATCTAGCCGTGAGGTTGGTTGGCTGTTTATAGCGAGTGAGTCGAAACTATATGAGTTTATGTTGAAGAGAAAAAAAAAAGAAATGAAGATGGAGAATGAGCGCACGCGGCACAAACACACAACCACGTAGGAGATCACTTTCACGAGAAAGAAACCGTGAAGCATACCATGCACGCTCCCACGGTGTTACGTCGTAAAGGCCATTTGTACTTGAATTATTATTTGATCTGTAGAACCATTTTTTTCTTGCTCCCATTGTACTATCATCAAATTAAACAATGCCGGATATAAACTGGATGATTTGGAAACAAAAGAAAATGTGAAATATACAGAAAAAGTGGATCTCTCATTCTACGTGTACATTTTCCGAACTTTCACGAAAATTCTACTCGGAATAGTTCGATAAGTAAACAGATCATCGCATTCTATTCCGGTGCATTGTCTGTGATATTCCGGTAAAAATTGAAATGTACTCATCAAGAATCCGATGGAGATTAATTGGTATTGTGTGGTCAAGGAGATTGTAAGAAACTTTTGAATCTGGAATTATCATGTTTCGAACGATTCTCCTTACATATCGATTGATAGCTCGCACTGCAAATCTCCACATTATTTTCTCACTATACACAATTTTTGTTCAACTATTACTTTGTATCCAAGCTTTTGTAAATGTTATCCAATATATACGTCTTCAAGGCGATGTATGAGATAATTGCTGAGCAGTGTGTCACTATGAATATTTCCGATTTAATGGCTTTATTTGTAAAAAGATTTATGAAACATGATGATCCATTATAAATGTACGGAAACGCTTCCGTGTATCGAATATTAATCAATCAGCCTCTGATTGACCTAAATATTGATTGACTCAGACAGGTTCATTGACCCATTCATAATTTGTATGAATCTGTGTAATTGATTCAGACATGCAGCGCAATATTCTAATTGCTAGTTATACACTGAAAGATAGTAACACCAATTTTATTACAATCTTCAATCTTGTATTCTATAGATAAAAAATTTAGAAATGCATTTAGAAATTAATTGATCGTATTGAGTTTATACCTGAGATTAATTCCACAATTGTGCAGGAGAAAATCTCATAATTGAATATATCCTAAATTGAGATTGGATTGGATATTGACAATGATTATATATCATGACAATAATTGGTGCTCATACATTATCGGAGCCACGATTAATGACCTCGGTAATTATTAAACACCGAATGAGGAACTCGATGCAATTTCGAAAAATAATGACTCTGAATGTGTGGTTGAAAAGACATCGATACAACAGGTGAATTTGGTTGTTATTAATAGATTGCACACGTTTGCTTGGCTAATCGAGACGAAATATCACAGGGCTTTTCTCCTTAATATTATTTAGATTCTATAAAAGTAATTCATTGATTTAAACATTGCTGTTCCTCAATCGACGCGTAGTGGAAATTTCTGTTAAAACCTACATTTTCAACTTTTGAAATGAATTTTGTTGAATCAGATCCAACGAACCTTTCCGTCTCATATAGATCCAGAACGAAATTGACGGCGCCTTCGAAATTACAGGTTACGAAAAGCTTCAAAATATCTACTGTACAAATGTTAAAACCAAATTTCATAGCAAATACATCGAAAACAGTTTTTCATGAAGGAATTATTTTTTTAAGTAAACAAAAATTGATTACACTGCCATTTCTTGATTTTTGAAGTGGAAATTGAAGATTATACAATGTCAACTTTATACTTAATGCGTTAGCTAACGTTTATCGACTACTAAAATATGAGTTTTTTTATCTGTCCATGAATCAAATCGAATATAGACAGTCAAAGCGTCAATATTTCATTCAAGATTATTATTCAACATGTCTACTTCATAAGTCGAACTTGAGTTTTCTACGTCGCTTTCAAATATTTTTTCATATCACATGTAATGAAACAACGAGTTTTGATTTCTGTAGCCAGTCGAAAAAAGACAATTTCGGACCAATGCGACTGTGCCAATCATTTCAAGTCTGTCAGAATCGCATTTGTTTATTTATTATCTGATTTCTGAATTATTCTATGATTAAAATAGTATAAGATATTACTGCGCTATTTGTCTGAGATAGTCTTACTTCGACTGGCTACAGAAATCAAAACTCGTTGTTTCATTACATGTGATATGAAATAATATATTGTGTGACTAGGGATGAAACACGATTTCAGACCGAGTGATGCCACTCTGGTCTGAAATCGTTTTGTTTCATCCCTAGTCACACAATATACTATTTCATATGTTTTTTTACACAACACCAAGAAAACTTTAATGGACTTAGGATGTTCCTACACGTTTTGTTTAGACCGCTTTCTCATTCTTTCCTACATTTGATTTTCTATTTTGAGAAACTTTGTGCGCTCAGCGGTGTGGGCCATTGTTCAAATATCAATAAATCGTCCACGCGCAAGCCACATATATAGGGAAAGACATGTACATTCAAGGCGAGCATATATGTTGCGTAGGCGCGAGATTGAAAATGTATTCCACTTGGGCGTGAGAGTGTCTGGAAAAAAGGCATGCAAAGTTGTTCTTTGCAAAAGCAATCTCAAGTTTCATGTCAACTTCAGTTTCAATATACTGATAGAAACAAAACGACATACTTTTCGTTTTACGGTGAATAGTAATGAAGTTTGGCAGAATGTTGCCACAAATCAACAAAAGTTATTTCCAAAACATATAGTGTATTTTTTATTCATCACAATGTATTTATTAATCATAAACGTCAAATGTCGGTATTTCTGTAAAGACCTAGCGAGATCCTTCATAATTATACAACAGCTGGGGTGAAACAGAACTATCTCGTCCTATTGATGAGTAATTAACAATAAGGTATAATCTGTCCGGAAATGAATTGAATGTGCATGTTGATTTGAAAGTATTGAAAAACATTTGTCATATATTTAAAATCAAGCTGGATGGTTATATAAGTCGAAAAAAAAGTTGATAAAGCATAGGAATTTAACATTCTGCGTGTTACCACTTGAATTTACAAGTTCTAGCATACTGATATAACACGCAAAAATCGATAAGTTTTCGAACATTTGAGTGTACAATAAAGGAAATTAATGAATTGTGCATGAAATTGTTGAAAATACGACAACTTCTTCCTTAATGTCCTTGAAGAAAACTTCTTTTCGATTATGAATATACATGTGTTATGCATATTTACATATTATGTACAGTGAACAGGAGCCATTCATTACGACACGGTCTTTACGCATGAATGTAAACGTCAACTTTAAATGCAGCTTCTCATAGGTACAGTTTTTTCAATCTCTTCGGGTTGACAGTTCTCGTAAATTAATAATTATAATTGGGCTCATTCTACCATTCAACAAGAAATGGTGTAATTCTATCTTCCATCCTCATTTTTTCACCACTGCAAGAAGGAGAAAATGGTGATGAAAAAATCCGGATCCCAGAATTTGACAATTACACAATGCCAAATTGGTCGTTCAAATAATTTCAACGAAAACTCGAGCCCACTGATGAATCATCGATTGTATCAGTATCAGTCAAACTATTTAATTATGATCAAAACATGATAAATATTCGCCTGCTCTTCTGAAAATATTTTGATTTCTTTTAAGAAAATCTTTCCCAAGTAGACTTATACAATTGACAATTAATTGACTTCCGTGAATTCTTGTACGCATTCATAAAGCATGTGCAGTGACTCCCGCAACAAGTGAACAAGCGGTCGGCCCGTTACTTCAAGAACTGCCGTGAAGAAAATTCAACACCATCTATATATACACGCGTCTGTCTGAAGCGGTGCCGCACGCCACACGTTCATTTCAAAGGCGTTCGCACACACACCGCAACTAAAATCTATGCCGGAGACTGGTATAAATATATGAAAAATATATCTCTCTTCTCGCCGACCTCGTAAAGTGCTGCGCGCTCGCTTGCGAACGATCATCCTGACTCCTACATAACGGGGTCGTGCGAACCGTGAACTTAAATCCCGGTCACGCGAATAAAATGCGCCCGAATCACCTTTGTCCAACACATAGGTAAAATATACGAATGAGATAAAGACGAAGTAGAAAATGAAGAGGAGTGAGAATGAGAATAAATAAAACCGACACGTCTTGAGTCGTAAAATGTATCCAAATAAAACAACTCAAGTGTCAAATAAAAAAAATATTTAGCATATGTATATATATATATATATATATATATATATATATATATGAGTGTGCAATTAATCATTCTGAAGCAATTCACAAAGCGATAATATACTGACATTAATGTCAACTTTTTTCGTGCTCAATAATTATTCTCCTCCCGTAATCGTTGATATTTAAGTGGAAAATATATTCGAATGTATTCATAAACAAACAACTACTTTCATTTTCTCTCCCCTATCAACGCCATTATCGCACTCAATTTCTCAGCACTCACAAATATACATTTACACTATATACATACTCAATATGTGTGTGCAAATATATCTATATATCTTCATTCCCGTTCCGGTGTATCATACGAGAGTTGGTAGGTAGTTGGCAATAATGAGGAGTATAAGTTCAACAGCAAGATCGATGCCTTCCGCAAACTTGAGGTCATCTTCGTCATGGACGATATGTGAGAATGGCGCTTTCCTCGCTTTGCAAATGAGCAACGACTTTGGAGAAAAAAAAGAGGCAAAATAAATGTGTCTCAGTACATAAACTTATGCAATCGTGTGCATGCATCGAAGATCGCCATCTCCTCACTTTTCATGAAATAGCAAATAAGACATTTTTTAAAAAGTCCAACGATCCGACAACCTGTGACTGTTACACCATGCTCTCGTCCCGCGAGAATGTTTTCAAACTATATAAATATCAACACTTTTATGTTTGATATTGTATTATTGATAAATCAAATTTACTTCAATGATGTCGGTGAGGTTTCATTTCACTAATTAATCTGTCTTCTTTTTTCTTCTGTTACAGGTGAGCGATTTGTGTGATCAATTAAGAGAAAAAAAAAATGGAATTGAGATAGTGTTTGAATTGAGGTAACTATTTAGGAACTGTCAGAATGTTGATTTATTCAATTACGGGTTTGTCCGATCGAATTCAATACTTCAATTGATGAAAGTAGAATAATACGAACACCATCTGCAAACGGAAGATAGGTATTCGCAACTCTGAGTATAAAATCGATTGATCAGGTTAATCTCCTAATAGCCCTCTAGTTCTCTCAGCTTCTATTAATCGTTCACGATGTATCCAATGATCACATAATTGAAAAATATCAGTCTGAATTCGCATTTCTGAGCGCAAGTATCTGGGTCGTTTCAATGTGATATAAATTCAGCGTGAAATTCTAAAAACACAATGTATTTTACAGGTGAATCAGACTACCAATCTAATTGTTCGACTAATCATGAGCTGAATTAATAAGGTATCATCCAAATTGGTATTAGCATATTGCTTTCATATTGGATGAAGGAAATAAAATAATACTACCACCTTGTCAACTCTTTTTTCGTATACTCATCAGCAGAAACTTTTGGAAGTAAGAAAACTTAGGTCTCATGCACCCGCTGCTCTATCCGTCACAGTTCGACCATACAAATCATGTCTGCGCATGTTCATTTGACGTACGTACCACGTCATATTTCTTCTCACATCCTATGTATGTAGTCGATTCAAAAATTACTAACTACAATGTTTTGAATACTTCACGTTGAAGCATTGTGTCTTACATCATAATAAAAAACGGGAGACTCCGTCAGCATTGCAGAGGCATAGAATGATACATCGGAATATAGTGAGCGGTATCAGGAGCGAGTGGGTGTTACTTTGTCAGAGAACACTCAGTTCTCATTGATCTATGGAAAATCTTTCTACCTAATTCACATCAATTTTAGAAATAGTAATAGGAGTATGATTTAACATAGTGGTGGCCTCCATTAAAAGCTCCGACCTATCAACATTGATAGATTTTTATAAATCGATGAGAACGACTGAGTTCATTGATAAGGCAGATAAATCTTCTGTTACTGACTGATGGCCATTTGAATTCTAATGTTAATAAGATGCTTCACACTAGAATCGCCAACTCTGTTTTTTCCCCATATCTCATACTCTGTGGTGCCAATTACCGTACAGCCTTTCCTTTCTACAACCTGAAAATGTTACGAACTTTTTCAATTTTGCAATGTGTAAACTCAATCTTGAATCCAAGGAAAGAATGAGTTTAGATAATTTCTGAAGCTTTTTTCTGCAATAAATAGAATCGTATAATTATCCGTTAGGAATTTAGAAATGGACAAAAAAAGATGATTTTTTCATGGAGATGTCGCTTAGGTAATTGTCAACACGGCTATCGAATTGGTTTGAGTACGCTCTTGCAACAAATGCTTGGAAAATTTTAATTTGCTGATGCCGATGGAATTATAAAGTAATCAATATTTTATTATCAGTTTTTTAAACTGGATGATATGCGCATTGATTGTAGTTGATTGAAATGTTGTCCGCTCTTGGTTAACTTAGATACGCTCACACCATAATATACTCTTCTGAATCCAAGACAACCATTATTAATTTTTGTACTGCTGCTTTTGATTTTACGAAAGTTTCAAATCGTCATGACAAGTAGTGATTCCACTACAGTGTGAAATGGATGTTTTATCATATTGTTTCTGTCGTCGTTCATACATACTTTTTTTCAATACATTATAATTGAATTCAACACAATTTATCGCAAATCGATTCTCTATGTCGGAATCGAATTTTCAAATGGAAAAAGTTTCATATGTCGATGAAATTTGATAGTTTTTCATGCTACCAAAGCATATTGAGAAAACAGAATAATCAGCCTCATCTACTTCGAAATTCCTATCCTAATCTCAAAATCATGCATCAAATGCAAACATTGCTCCGCATGAACCCCCTCAAATATATACAATGCGATTATGATAAAATCCTTTGTCGTTTCGTTGTCATTGTCGTTGTCCTCCCCCGTCACGTTCAACCGATATACAACGAATAATAGTTTGTACTCCGGGTTGAGGTGAGATCGGTCACGAGTCGCTCCGGAAAAGGATTGTAAATCTAGGCTAGAAGGGTGAGAGCAAAAGAAAGAAAAACGGCAAATAAGTGAGAGACAGGCAGATTAAGTACATAGACATCGCGAGTTTATAGGGAAGCCAAACGTTGCTTGTGCTGCCGCGCTACGGCACTTTTGTCCTTATATATATACATATACTTTTGTATGTATGTATCCATATCTTACGTTCATATATTCGCTCGACTTACGGCAGCAACGTTCCATATTTCACTCTGAATGACGCTCAAGCAAAGCCGGAGGCAAGAGAGGCTAAACCCTCTCTTATTTCGCTCTTTACCTCTTCTCTTTCTTTCTGTCTCTCATACATTTCTGTCTCTTTACTTGTATATAATCCTCTGAGGCAGACGTCGTGTCTGCCAAGCGGCGCCTTAACTTCAAGACCGTTACCTAACCTCTTCTGTATGTATGTATAAATGTATAAATATGAAACATATATATCCACCATCATCCACCTTCGCGGAAAATGTATGTATTATTATACTGCAGCGTTTAGCTCACTTCATATTCACTCTCTGTGTATCTATCATTATTATCATGGTACTTTGTTTATGTGCATAAAGGAATACAGATGGATTGTTTGTAAAGTCAATGACAGTAATTTTCGTCTTATATAGTTGCGGAAAATGAAAGTTCTGTTAGTTGTATCGTGAGAACGACAATTGACAGGGGATTTTAAATTTTTGGTTCGATATTCTATAACTTAGTATTTATCTGCAATATAGGAGTTTAATCGAATGAAAACTGATGTTATTCCACCACTTGAGAATAAATATTGCAAGAAGTTCGAGGCCGCAGTACAAACTAAATTAGCCGAAAGAAAAATATCCTATTTTTCATAAGAATGTTGATATAGTGATGAATCCGACAGTTGGAGTATGATATTGAACGAAAAAATAAGACACCGATATTCGCATTTGTAATCATGAATTAAGGCGTCTTGTCACTTTAGGCGCCTCGAAAATAGCCTATTTTCGCGATTTTTTTTCGAGGATTTTTGCTAAAAATTATGGGATGAAATGGATCCCATGTAATAAACACATCTTTCAAGTACATGAAAAAATTTTTTTTTCATTTTTTTGAACAATTATTATAATAAAACAGTAGCATCGAAAAACCCGTGTAGATATGTTATGTTCGTGGCTTGTTGATGGTATCTCCGAGACGGGTCATCTGAAACAAAAAAATAAAACAGTTTTAGATTCAGTATGTCAGTGGCGATAGCGCATATCATCAGATTTTCGATATTCGCGAAAATAACAAAATGGCGCATGTTTTTCGAAAAAGTAAAAAAAAACGCGTTTTTTTTTTGCAGTTTTTTGTGAAAAAAAATACCTAAAATCAAAAATTTCAAAAATCTGATAATATGCGCTATAGCCATAACTATGAAGAATATGTCATTCAAATTTCATGACAATCGGGTGGATAGTTTCCGAAATTTCATCAACAAGGCACCGAATAACCTTGTTTTGAGATAAACGCGTTCAAAGTTTTGGTTGTAGAAAAATCATGAAAAAACCTTACCTCGGGTTAATCAGCGATGTCTGCTCCATACAATGGACCTTCCGATTCTTCGTAAAAGTTATGCTTGTCCAAAATAGCTTCCCGTCGTCTCCACCTAGTCTCTTTTGAAGCGTTAGAGCAGCGGCGGTTCTCTACGCGTACGCGATCACTGTCGCGTTTCTTGGCGTATTGAGCGGCGATAGGGCCAAGTTTGACACCCATCACCTCCAAAATTTTTCAAACTGGTTGTGGCCCTTCGTTATAAATGCATGCCGCTGTTTGGCCAGCAATTTCCACGGTTTTTCTTCCCGTAAAAACGTGTTCCGGTGCCATTGCCCAGACACAGCTGTTGAAACACTCGTTGCAGTCCGTTGAAATGTTACATTAGCTTTGCATTTTTTAGAGGACACAATTTTATTTTTGGGACATGTTTGGGGGGTCAATAGAAGCTTAACCCCAAGTTTGTGAGGTGGCCGCCCTTGTCCCCCAGCCGCCATCTTGGAAAAAGGGGTGCAAACACTTTTTTTGCGATATCTCGGAAACTATGCGTCCTACAAAAAATTTTGCCTACAAATATGTTTATATAACTTTTTGCCCTAAATTAAAAATTGAAGAAGTGATAAGCAAAAAAGTGAGAAAATTTCTATTAAAATTTTCTTTTTTGCTCTATAACTTTTTTTTTATACATTTTACAAAAAAATTACCTCAGACCGATCTTGTAGATTGTCTTTTGAGGGAAATTTTTCTCTATATTTTTTTTGAATTCATTAATTTAAAACGCTGTTACAGCGCTCCAAAGTTGACCGGGTTCGTCAATGCTCATGAGAATCCGGTCAAAACGAAATATTTACCTTAGTTTCATGATCTTTTTTTTTTTCATTGTAAATACATTCTTAAAAAATTTTTGTTAAATTCGTACAACTTTACTTATTTATTCCTAACTCTTTTCCCCGCCACCTATGAGGTAGAGTCTGTAGGCGCGTTTTTTTTTGCGTGATATTCCCAGTAGGCCTACTCCACAGACATCTTGCCGAGCAGGTAATCCTCGACATAATCATATTTTGCATCAGTTATTAGCTAGCTATTTCATTCTCCTTTTCTTCGATGGTCCAGGCTGTGGCTCAGAATGTAATTCAACGTCGAATGTAAAGATTTGGGGAATGACAGAAGTTAAAATTGGAGTCATAGTTGAGAGTTCATTTTTTTTTTTTTTTAGGACGCATAGTTCCCGAGATATCGCAAAAAAAGTGTTTGCACCCCTTTTTCAAAGATGGCGGCTGGGGGACAAGGGCGGCCACCCCACAAACTTGGGGTTAAGCTTCTTTTGACCCCCCAAACATGTACCAAAAATAAAATTGCGTCCTCTAAAAAATGCAATATTCGGTCCTCAAATTGTAACATTTCAATGGACTATTGTTATTTTGGGTATTTCCTCCAAGGCATCGCTCCGGTAACTCGTCCCTCGTCAGATCTTGATAAATCGGTTTCAAAACCTCTTGAACATCCTCAGCTAGAGCAGGAGGATGTTCAAAAGTTTCTATCTGATTGTTTTCCACCGCTGTCTTTTACTTGCACCATGAGTCCGAACAATACGTATATGCTGTGGGTTGCTGTCGGTTGAAATTTTATGATATGTAGTTAGACTCGTCCGATCTTTATGAAATTTCGATATAACATTTTTGAAGATATGTACTTTCAAAGTTTAAAAAAAAATAAAAATCGATTTTTTTTAATTTTTAAAGTGAGAAGACGCCTTAAAAGGAAATTAATTACTGAATAGTTGAATGTGAAAGAACCAGCAATGAACAATTATCATATGCGAATTATTTCGAGAAATGTTAATTCAAAGCGATTTCTTCGCTATACTGGGAGCCGAAGCTCTTTCACGTCTCACATATTCATTATAATTCATTGAGATTACATGGGACTGCGTGTTTATGGATCTGTGGTAATTTACTTGTTGAAGTATGAAATTTGTGTCCGAGCTGCCCTTTCACCTTAATGATCAGATACATACTTATAGCTCAATTTGAAATTTTCACGGCATAGTTATCAGTTCAAAGCATTTTATCAGTAAATGAATTTTTTCTTGGATCTTTGGAGTAGTAATTGAACTAGCTGTAGTAGTGACCGAACTAATCACACTCTAGCCAATAAATCTGATTTAGTTCTTCAAATTTTAGTGCCTGATGATACATACAAAAATGGATTTATAACATGAATAAACATTCCAATTGCATTTGTTTTTCACACAATCATGTTTGAAGGATTGTCCCGGATGAGATTTTTTTTTGTACGTTGTCACTAACGTGATTGTGTTTGTTAAGTATGAGGACTCGTCCGTAACGTTACCAACAATTGGAGGGTCAATAGACAACCATCAAGAATAAATTTGGCAACATCGCGACAATTTCACGACTGTGGGTTATTAATCACGTCGTGATCATCGACGTGCAGAGATTTCATGATGCAAGGAAACGCATATGGAACAAAGCTGAATTTTGAGTCTTGACGTGCATAATGCACTGATCTAATTTTACAGTACATCAAATTGTGATCGCAAGAATCAGAAATAATTTAAAATTTTGAAAGATAATCGTGAATTCGATGAATACATTTCTACGATGCAACATTCCAAACATTTTCAATTCCTATTGTGCCTAATATATTGGAAATTCACGCATAATATGTATTGCATCAAGTATAAATCAATAGGAGCAACAACAGCTCTTTTTAATTGAAAACTTCATATATATATAAAGAATGTAGAGAAAGACATCGTCCTATGGAACAAAAGCATGACCGCGCAGTTCACTATTCACCGTTACCGGAAAGGGCTAATGTACATTAGTTGTTACAGAAATTATAGTGGGGCCTAATACAGATCGAAGCATTGACGGATTACAAGTAGTTATACATCATGTCTTGATTTTATTCACTTGAAAATTTTGAATGAAAAACAAATATTATTTTTTCACCATTAACTACACCCAAAACCAGCTGACATATGAGCTAACATTGAATCAAATCAATATAAAAACAGTTAATCTGATACAATTGATATGTTGCTCAGATGACAATAACAATATGATTGATGACCTCTTCCAAGTTGATGGATAATTCGAAATCAATTACAATGTTGACCTTGCATTGAAATTCCTGTCCATAAAACAAGAGTTCCATAGTTAAAAATATCTTTAGTGCTGAATCCGATTCATATGATCCTGATCCAAATCGTTCTCTCATCCTGGATGTATAAGCGAACCCTTGCGTTCTTATATCTCAATGACCAATCTGTAAAATGATATACTAGCATGTATGAATTGACTTGCCATGAAAAATGAGCGTGTAAGTTTATTCATGAATTTTACTCGCCTAGCTTATTTTTTCCATTACTTACAAACTAATATATATTCATTTATATATGTATTTGTGTTTTGTTTACGTCTCTCTTTTTTTTTTTTTTTCACTCATTCCCGCTCTCCCATTTTATCATTCTTCCTCAAGTGCACGTCTAGTTTTCTCTGCCCTCGCGCCTTAGCGCGCTCGCGTCTTCCATCAGCTAACGGTAATCACGATGTGCACGAGAATCCACTCGCACAAGGGCTTTTGCACATAAATGCACACACACACACCTGCCCACCCACTCACAAGCACACACACAAACACACACACACACAAACATACACACACACATACACACTGACTCACACGTGCCTACACATATCACTGGATGAGAAAACATCCAGAGTGGTGAAGAGAAGAGGATGGGCATATATATAATATAATGTAAAGTTGGCGAGAGTTGAAAAGAGATCACACAACAAAGATTACGAGAAATCTTTTTTGTTTGTTTTTTTTTCTGCCTTTTTTATCGCTCTGACTTTTAGTATATAGGCTCGCTCTCGATAATCGGCAGCCGCACGAGTGAATCGAGGAAAATTCCCATGGTGAGATTGGAGAATTATTCAAACGTTAGGTATTATGTGCTTGTGCATATCGTGATGGCGCCTTGAAATTAGTCTAGTTTGAACGATTGCTTATATATAAAACGAGAATATGATATTCCTTGTGGAAAAAGAATAACATTCCGGCGATTGAGGTCAGTTTATAATTTTATGTGTTTTAGATTGTATGGTGAAAGTATAGAACATTTGAATACAACCAAAATTTTTAGTTCTAAATTAATAGAAAACTACACGAATTTTCACAGTCGCAATTTCCTGTTGAAGTTTAATCCAAACAGAAGAAATGCTGTACCTTATAGTGTATGGATCCACAGGTGCACAAGCAAAACATGAAGCTCATAGTATTGCCAATAACATCTGAATATACAAGAGAAGAAAAAACGGATACTGTCAACCTTCCTGCTACTCTAATCATATGCAGAACTGAAATACTAAGAATGAATGTTCTTTGTGGTCTTCTCATATTTCACCTTGAAAACATTTTTTCGTCCGCGTATTCTCATAATCTACAGTATGCTCTAACATCATTTGGTGTACTTAATATTCACTCTTTGTGGATATCCCAGAAGAGAATCTGCTTTCTGATGTAAACAGTAACAACACAACAAATGGGTTTCGAGATTTATATTATATGCAACGGTATGCATCACATAAAACGTTAGACGATCTAACAAATGGTTGGATGATGAAAAATGAACACTTCCAGAGTTCCTAGATTATTTTCGCGATTTGAACGAATATTCACTTTCCATTTAGGTGTAAAGTGAATAATTGTTGAAATGAGATATCACAATCGTACTCAGTAATTTCTTCTACGGAGGAGGTATGAGTCTAAGAAGATGGATTGAAAAGAGAAAAATTGACAATTCTGGATAGAGCAATAAATGGTATATTGAGTTCTTGAGTCGCCAATATATTCACACGTCAAAAGAATCTATACATTCTCGAACAAAAAATACAACTTTTCTCGCCAATATGAATATCCTCAAAGAAAATTTCAGTCAGGCTCCATCGTCAACAAATGCGAACCCTTAAATAATAAAAAGACAAAGGTGTGAATGCACCGCACTGAGCGCAATTCTCGGGCAAGAAGCGATGATTCGAGTACTTACAGTGTAATCGATATTACTATATGGCTCACCGATTGGGAAATGGACGTCCCCCCATTTATCCGTCCAGCACAAATTTTTTTTGCAATATCAATAGGCCATCTATTCATTTATCATGTGTGCATAGTAGTTGTTGATGACAAACTATATATATATACTGTATACAAGTGACATATTCTACGATGCTTTCTCCGAGTGGCCCCTTTTTTTATCGTCGAAAAATATTCTCAAGTATGTATTTAAATACATAAGACTGTATCGGCCTAGATAACAAGAACAAATGTAGTTTTCACATGGTGAATATAATAGCAAGAAATGAAACATGAATTCAATGGGTAGTGTTTAGTTTACGATATATTTATTACATGCTGATGCTATATACAAGTGTAATAACCACATATTTTTAGTGCTTCTCCTCTTTTTTTTTCTCCTTGTGTCTCCGGTTGAAGCTAACGCCGCTGATTCTCACATTTCTGATGCTTTCCGTTTGTGATAAGATTCCAGTGAGTGCGAAATGAATTTTGTCTCCATATCTTTCTGTTTGCTTTCCACTTTTATTTGTTGGCTATTTCTCCTTTTCGTTCTTTCATTTTATATTATGAACATTCCACGTTTGCAATCTATTCAGAGTGAATTTCATTCATGAAGTATCAAACGGTTCTGGTATCTGTGCGAAAAAATAGATAAATAGGAAGATGCACAAAATGCTGCGTGGTCGCATGAATTATTCTTGCACGAATCAACGGAACTGGGTCTCGAGGTGCTTCTAAGATTCATGCTACAACATGAATAATTTATTTCTATATACATGGGGCAATGCGGTACTTTTATAATCCAGTTGAAGTCTCGCGCACGAACACGCCGAGTCAGTTTTTTTCATTTTGTTATCAAAACCAAGTTCATTACTTTGAATTCTTCAATCGTTCAATGATAATGAAATGTGACAGGCTATTGAGTTTTAATAAAGTTATGATATTTCACAAGCATTTTCTGCTTTTTTATTTTACGGTGATATCAACCTAAAAAGATAAGAATGATATCAGACCGATATATATATATATTCGAATTTGTATGTGGATATTGGCGTATTCATGCCAAAATGAATTTACCGTTGGTCCTTTCGTTACGCACAATCACTTTCATACAAATGTGAAGCGCGCAAATTTTGTTGCTCTCTATCCAGCAGAGTTGGTACGTGAACGGTTCTTTTCACCCACGCGAATTCAAAAGTTTCGCTTCACATAATCGGAGAAAGATATGAACATACGTAAGAATGATTTGTTTATAAAACGATTTTATGTTTCTTCCAATTCATCAAAGCAACTATGTAAATTCACAATGTGGTCGGATGATTCTTGGTGATGGCAAGTATGACAATTATACGTGTGCTATCGTTTGCGCGAGTATATATCCGTGCTTCGCCAATCATCTCCTTCTATTCTGACTCAGTAGCAGCTGTTGTGGTCACACATCCATATTGATATTTTTTTCCTATGATCCTGGGGGAAAAATCGGTTCCCTCCTCTTTCTTCCCCTTTAATCTTTCAATGAAATTACAAATTTCAGGAAACACTTCAGAATGATAGGAGACTTCGTGGAAGAGTTAATGTCAAGCTTCTTTGCTCTTTTCATTCCAATCAGTCAACTAGCAAGCTCGCGTGAAGAATTGCACACACGTTGATAGCAAACTAAGGCTCGTCGGTTTGTTGAAGGGACGTAAGCTAGATTATATACGGCTAAAACTTATATATCCTTTGGAGGCGAACAGGTTGCGTTGTCTCAACAATTATGTATGTAACGTATCGCAAGTTCCGCGAAGACGCCTGAACTATGCTGATTTCAATTAATTCTCAGTAGCATTCCGTTAAATCTTTGTTTGCAGACATCATCCACAGGAAAAATCCTCTACTCTTATGTATCAATAAATCCGGGAAGAATTGAAACTAAATTATTGTAATGAGATAAAAACATGTGAATTCAAAATAAATTTTAATATACTTTTATTTCCAATAAAATGTGTTCAAAGAAGATTCCAGTTCCGATTTTTTCATAAATCAGCGTTACCCATTTGTCCCAATTATAAGCCGTTGGTCGTAGCATTCAAATAGATCTCGACTAATCAGATGACACATACGAATACCAATAAAATGTTGTTTGTGAGTACGTTTTCTTAGCTTGGCGAGCCAATGCAAGGCTTAATATCAAGATTAATTCGAAACGTTGAACAAGCTGAGAAGGAACAATAAAAAAATACAGATCGTCCAGAGAATTTCATGCCTGCTTAATCCAATCTCCTATCACTGATTATTTTTTTCCAAATTATGCAATGAGTTTTTGCAATTCTAACAATCAATATTCATAATAGAACGATATTAATACTGACATATTAATATGCTTTCCATTTTCGAAGAGATGAGACAGTGAAAATGGGACATCGCGCAGTAAAAATATTCATAAAGAAAAATAATCACGAGAAACAAGAAGAGAATGATAAAGAAAGAAGGACGAATATGTGAAGTTGAAAGAGTATAAGAAAACTGCTCTCATCGTGTCGATCGTAAAATAAACAGGCTACATATATGTGCACATACATGCTCGCCATTTTGGTGTCACCGTTGCGGATTTATATAACCACTGAATAAATGCCAGTACACCCGCACGCGACCATGCAAGTTACCAAAAAATTCGGGCCGAAAAAAGTCTTCACTTCCGGGACATGAGGAGCACGCTCAGTATATGAACATTTTTTTTGCCCATAAACGTTTACGGTCTTCATGTCGCAGTAAAAGATGTTTACAACATTTTTTTACATAAATGTCACATTTGATACAACCAAAAGTATTTTTTTTACGATATTCAAAAATACGAATAAGCAAAAAAAAAGGGGAAACAAGGTCGTGAAAAATATGAGATGAATGTAAAATGTCTTTAAGTCATAAGTTACGGTCCAAACTTCTAGATTCATGGCGAATCAAAATGTCGCTATTGAATATGTGTGAATGAGCTCTGACCCATACAGCTCCATTATTCTTGTTTCAATCCAAAAATTCCTATCATCAACATATGCAATAAAATTGATTTGAGCAGGATTATCGTTGTAATGATAAAAACACCGATACTTGAGGAAGAAAAAGAAACTATCCTGACCAAGAATTATGCGATTCTTTTCTGCTATTGAGATACTTAGATAAAAGAAGGGGATGTTTCTCCATCCAGGGAAATTCCTCATTTCCTGTGAGATCATTCGTCTTTGTATCGATCTCGCGAGTTTAAAAATCTTTCATCGAATCGAGTGTTTCAATATCAGAAATTTTGGTATCACACCCAATATGAAGGACTTTATTATAATTGTTCCTCATATCATTTTCATGTGGCTCCCATCTATCATGCAAATTTGAAAACTTTCTGTCGAATCATGTATTCCAGATTCATAAGCTGAACTCGTGACACTCCACCGAAATTTGGTTATCTTCCATAAATTAGATTCCCACAGTTGGATGCTTGGCAAAAAAAGGCTGATATTCTCATGAATCGAAGTACTATCTTAGATTTCATGTTGTTCTCCGTCGCAGTAATTCACACAATTGGTATTCCAGCAAACCTGGATTGAATGGAAATGAACATTGATACTTGTCATAATGATAATGAGATGTGGCTGTCATTTACCACGTATGAGACATACTTTGTTCACGCCACATGGTGTACCATCCATAGGCAATGGAACATCTTCGACCCTATTTACATACTGATTCATACACATAAGAGGTTTACCGCAGTCAATCACAGATATTGTCTCGTCCTAAAATACAGTAAATCAGTGATGGTGATTCAGTATTATCTGCATAGATATTCACAATTTCCAATTTTGCCAGAGAATAGAGAAGCGTATGAAATATCATCAAACCTCGAGTAATGGTTGAAACCCGTAACATTGACACTGTTCATCTCCTGAGAATATGACTCTCGGTTTCGGGAGGGTTAACGATCGTGGATAATTTCGAAGATTACAATGAACTGGCATTCTGCAGACATTAATTCATTCAAATTTTCAAAAATAAAATATGTTATTATGTAATCTGTCATGGAATCAAATTTCTCAATGTTTTTTAAAAATTTACCTGAAAAATTCTGCGAACTCCACTTCAGTCTGTTGACTCCATCTAAGGCAGGACAATGAGCAATGTGCTCTCACCGCCATCAAACTGTGTTCACATGATTCCATATCGAAGAAATCATGATACGGACCCTCTCGATCATGCGCTGCATGAAAGCTAATATAATTCTGGAATTAAATCGGCGTTCATATGTGATCAGACTTTGTGAAAGACTTACAGGTGAGCTATTTCGTGAGCTATTGTTGTAAAGTGTTCATATGTATCAAAATCCTTAACGACTGCATTGAATCGATCTCCATGAGAATCAGGCGGAAACATGTAACCATTAGTTGATGACATCGCTTGTCCTGTGAACCAACAATTGATTCGATTGTGAACAAGTTAGAATACAATATATCACTGTTGCAATGCAAATCACTCAGAACATCTGTTATACCGAGAATTTCTGCAGTTGAATCGTCTCTTAATGTCTTTCTGAAAATTGAATGTTGTATTATGCATCATAGGCATGTTAGAACGGACTGAACAAATACGAATTACATACTTTGTATGGTAAATAATGTAATCGTACGAATGCTGAGGAAAATGATTTTGTTTGCGCCAAAAATATTCACTGACTTTCGGATGTATATTATCAACATCAATATAAGTGTATGGAAGCCAAACCAGACGGGACTTTGTCTTGAGATTCCACTGATTCGATATCTGCATCCGGAAACATCAACATTTCAAAATCGTGCACCAAATTGTGTCTTCATATCATAAATATGTATATAGTATTGGCGAGTATATAATCTTTACCCCCTCAATAACTATTCCTGCCATATTCAGTTGTATGTCAACCGATCGTACCAGACTGTACAACTGGTCTACAGCATGGTATGTTGTCAACAAATGAGATATCGTCGCGATGCCACATAAGAAACGGGACCCACGTCTGAAAAATCAACCCCGTAACTTTTACAATGACACTAAATTATTGAGTTTTCAAATTTCCTGGTTTTCTCCGTAAATAATGTATGAGCGTTCAATACTCAAAAACGTAAAATGCAATATACTCGATAGCTGTGAATGTGTCATGACTGATGGCAACGAGCAGCTCCGGATAAACTTTCTGCTTCTCATAGCAACGTGTTCCGATTGTTACTGTATTATTAATCGATCTTATCACTCTGGAGAGAAATCCAGTTTTCCGTACACGATGCAAATACTTGGATCCTATGAAGTGGACTGCTTTATTCTCGTCAATTGGGAAATTCTTCACATAGTAAGTCACATCAATAACACCATTCTGGAAATGTCAATTTTCTAATTTCCATTCGAAATTAAACATTAATTAATTCATTATATACGTACCAACTCCGAACGATCATGGAAGTATATGAATGCAGATCTCGCACAATAACTAGCGTACGTGGTGAATGTCCCAAGCTTTTCCATTATCTACACCGTAAAGACCAATATTGGCACCCGTTAACTTCTCAAATATTCTGTAATTCTTAATGATCAGAATACATGCGATACTTACATCTAATTTCATGAATTCCATATCTGGATTATCTGTTGAAATCCACACCGGCAGAAATTTATTTGCTAAAACTCGTGACGTACGTCTTAGTTGTATTGTTTTTCGAACTTTCCCTTCATCAAATTGGAGAAGAAACTTCTCGGGTGGTTCTGCGAGATAGAATTTGTCGATGATCTCAATACGTCCGATGATTTGATTGATCAAGCAATTGATGATATATTTTCTTTATACATACCTTCATACATTTCTTCTGCATGAACTTTCATAATCATTAATTGCCATATGATAAAATAAAACAAATTCATCACAGAAACTTGCATTGCGGATGCGTTGAATTATATGCATATATACAAGTGTGCTCGCACTCGCGTCCTCACAGACTGCGAGCTCGTACACTTGATAACCGTCGATTTCATCATGTTTTTCTATTTACACTAAACGCTGCTGTAGAAACTAGCATATTCGAAAAAGCCAAAAGTTCAGTACACATCTGCCTGATACCTCTAGATAATCTCTGAATACCATCAGTCGGCCCAATCATTTATCGTTCTAACATATAAGCATCATCATAGGTGCGTTCTGTGACATATATACTACTAAAACGATGAGGAATAATTATCAAGTCAGGAATAATTTGGTTCCAACCAATTGATTACATAGTTATGAAATTGTAGGATAGAAAAAGAGACTGAATGTTACGTTGTTTTACGGAATTTTATAGGGGAAAATAAACTTATTCGTGACGTAACCTATCAGACATACACATTTTTCCTAATTTAACTCAAACGCTATAAATTGTGTCAACATCAATTTTCCAACACATGTAAACTATTGAAATTCGAAGGCCACAAATCGACATGTGGCATTCGAAAACTCAAATTTTCATTATTATCCCGGCGATTCACCTGTACTTTTGTAGACTACGACTACAGTAATTAATTTTTTTATATTTCACAGCTAATTTCAGAGTTGTCGGCATAAACACACGTGTTTTTGCTGCCAAACTTATTTTTGTTTTAACATTCAATTTCTAGGCTATGGCATTAATTATGCGCGTGAATTTGCTCGCTATTGTTTTATTGCTGGGCATTGTTGTGTGAATTTCGCTCGTCTTTTATTTTTAATTGTTTTGCCCCAACTTCCAGGCCCTGCACATAATAAGTCAGATATAGTTTTGTTATATACATACTAATTCCTATCTTTTATGGAACAACACAAATGCAGATCTCTGGTGAATGCTGTGGTAGAACAAAAATTCGCTGAGTTCTTTTATCACCTGGGAAAAATATAGCCAATTGTCACGCACATCAATTTATTAGTGCCATGCAAAACATCTCGGATCATCCCCTTTGAAAAATTAATATTTCGTTTAGAATACATCTTTATAAAAATTCCATCAATTCGGTGTTATATTATCGATTTTATATGCAATGACTATTCAACTTTAATACTGATCCCCTACTCCAATAAAACTGGGCGTCATGAGTAGCTTCATCTTCACGTGGAAACATTCCAAAGACTGCAGTTTTTATGATCAAAATCGTTCATCACTCACTTTCAGTTCTTTAAACTCCTTTTTCCATTTATGCGTAGTGATCCGTACGTGTGGAAATGTGTTTGCTACAACTCGGTCTATTCGCTTCAATTTTGCGGTGGCAAGATAATCCTTCATCCGGTCCCAAGAGTCAACGCTTCGGGAGCTACAATTACGTCAAGAGACCATGAATATTAATGATTCATGGATTAATATTCGAGCCGAATATCCCATCACAAACTCTCATGGTCTGAGATACATTGGAAAAGACACTCATCTTCATGGTTCTTTGTATTTTCACCCTATCCTGCAACTGTGATTATCGCCAACTGCAGCAGTGTTGCGTGGAACAGTTTGATTATTAGCGAAATATAATATGAACACGTATGGCAATATGGCACTTTGAATATTAATTTTCATGTTGTGATAAGTTAGCCTTGGATTTTATATCTATATAGCACGCTTCTATACGTGAACACCTGTTTCTCTATTGACATTTTGATCATTTCAAGCAACGCTCTCGTCTTTCCTTGTTCATACGTCACATTCTTCATAACATGTGCGACCGGCTTCCATTGATAATTAGTGAAGGTCATATTTTCGTTCTGTTAAAGTATTGTACAATTGTCATATGATAAGCTAGGTGATCTGATCACATTATATTATACACTTTGGTGTGATATCCGATGGGGGAATAGTTTTTGTCAAATCTAGATTTGTTCGCGACTGGTTGTGCTCACCAGCCGTCGTGTCAAGTGAACGAAGGAATCAACATAAGCAGCAAGTCAGATAGAAGTTATTACATTCGATTTCCATTTTTATGAAGAATTATTGATTCAGACCCGAACAAATCTATTCTATATGATGATTTAGTTATTAACATGATACAAGGTTGAAGCGAGTGAATTATCATTGGGGTTGAGAATGTTCTGAGAATCCAGCACCATCAGAATGTTCTAATTCAAGAACTAAACCGCCAATGATTTGTACCGAACATACTTTCTCTATGAATGACAAATATTTTGCATCAAGTATCAACATATCAATACGAAGTTGTTATCAGTCTGCCACCTTATTCTGATCCATACCACCGTGAATGTCACCTAACGTTATGAAATCGCCTTGCAAACCGTTTCGTAACTGACTTTCGAGTCTGACGTATCGCCTAATAGAATGAAAGCAGAACACCAAGCCTTTGAATATGTCCGTTTAAAACTGAACGAGAGAAGAAGAAAGATAAAAAAAATTTCCGACGACAATTATGTGTAGAAAATAATATGTGGAGAATCCGTTGGAAGCGAGCGCAGTAAATCGATGATTATATTGTTTTACCTGAGTTGGTAGTTGTAAGTTGGGGGGTCTCAAGGCCGCGTGAGGAGAAAGAAATAGACCGAGTGAGAGAGAGTATTCACCACCTGTCTCGAGCCACGCGGAATCCGGCTCTCCTTTTGCAAGTTCATTGTCGCGTGTAAGGACGAAGGAAATGAACGATTAATTGCGTGGCATTAGCCGTCAATATATAGACGTGGTGTAACCGCCTACCGTCTAGTAGACAGTGTCGATTATGCATATCATTAATGAAGCCTACATCACTGTCATTACACAACTAAATGACTTTGGCGCGGCCCAGACATATTATACTTGTAAGAATATTATATTTTACACTATAGACAAGTGCTGTGATGGTGCGCTGTGTTCCAAGGCATAGTTTTTTAACGACCCGCACAGCCATATTCTATGGTATACTGTACAGCCACCAGGTGTGTCTCAGGTGTTCGCCTCATTCCCTTGAAACCCACACCGGAGAATTAAATGCTCCCCTTATTCACTTCTTCGTCTCCGTGCTGGGCCGCATTTTTTTATTATTTTCTCCTTCTATTTTCTTTTCCATTTTACTTTATTTAATATTTTTTCCACACTCTGAAGGTAGTGGTGGTGGTCGTAGTAGTAGTGGTGAGCAGTACCACTGGGAGGTCGTCGATGACATCTGGTCAACGGAGTGGAATGTCGAGAAACTCTTTTACTTCGCCTGCTTTTTTTCCATATTTTATTCTTTCTTGATCGCGTTAAAATATTCTAACTTCTGTTGAATAGAATAAAATAGAGCTGCGCTGCCTTGATGTTCAGAATTGTATTTTCCACGCAGTGAAGTCTCTCCTTCTTACAACGATTTGGGCTTTCGTGAGATGAGGAGCGTAGTAAAAAAATTAGTCAGGGTCATACTATGGGTTCGAATGGATATGGTGGTTTAAACGTATGTGAGTTTTAGTAAAAGTAGGCAAAATTTATCTCACAATTATTACATATTCATTTCTCTAATGGAATTGTGATAATCGATAACGCAGGAAATGTTCAGAAAAATCTAGTTGCTTTATATTTTCATCGACATTAAAAAATCATAAGTGGCTGATTATGCATTTTTAAATGCATGTTCAAAAATATAATTGAACTGGATTGACGAATACATAAAACACTAAATTGGCAACCCTTATTTTTGGAACGATTTGTCTCTGAATGTTGAACATCTTGCCAACTATTTTAAATAATTATTACATTCTATCTATTGGTGGGATGAGTTGGAAATTTGTGATGATTCTTTCAATTGTTAGAATTTCACTATGCATCTTGATGGAGTCTTTCTTTTATATCAACTTTCTTGACAACAATGTTTACCCCTCGTAGACTTCGTCTTGTGTCGTCGCATCGTATGATGAAATGTGGAGTCGAAATGTGATTTTGTCTGGTGAAATACATCAGGAGGTGAAAATACACAGCAGTGCCTAACTAACCAGCCTCAACCTGATATATTGATATGAAAGTTGGACTATGAAAAATTGGTGAAGCTCATGACTACAGAGTTGAATAAAATCCGAAAAATGAGAAATATGCAAAATGCAAGAACTTAATCTATCATACGACTGCATCCTTACGGGTCTAGGAAATGAATAACAAAAAACTTGTTTTTTACTTTTCGGTGATGATTTCTATAGATCTTCAGCGCACTTTACATGTTGACCGTACGGTAAACACTGATCATCCGTTGCCCCTAGACTCTCGCAGTTCTGCCTTAATTTGTGAAATTAAGACGAATGCAAAATCGAGATAAAAAAATGTCGCTTTGGAAAAAAATTAAATTTCTGGCGGCAATATATGGGTGCGTTTTTCATATCATAACAAAAAGCAGCAAAATGTAATGAGACAAGAATCCATTAAACCTATTGTAGAAAATTTCACGCACACCATTAATCAATTCTCCAGTCACTTCATAAATTTTGCAAAATCGTATGTGCCAATTTTCGAAATTGTTATTGTTTCAAATACTGCAAATACAATTATCTCAATTTCAAAATTTAGAGTTCATTCTTCTTCGAGTGAATTTAATTTCCCATCTTTACATTCGTTCTTTCATGCATGCGTAAGAATTCCTATAATTCTCCCAAGCATGACGCCACATAGATCAATCTTTTTTGTTCTTCCATTGATGAGAGGAGAATGAAATTAATTATTCCAGCAACGTTTTGTAATGTCGGTGTTCAGGCGGATTCTCTCATTTTCTCTATAAGTTTGCGTGGTCGAGTAAACTCGCGGGAAATACCTCATGGAATAGTTTTGTATAATATTTATATGGCAGGCGACCCGCTGCCGGAAGCCGGCAGGTGGGATGCAAATTATTCAATTAACGTGCGAAACCTGCGGGCGAACCACTGAAAATAGAGGGTGGAAGGAACGAAATGAGTTAAACAGTCTATATTCCGTGGACCAATGACCGACAGGCTGATCCCGTCGACGTTGAAGTGTGTAAATGGAGCTGGGACTACCCCGAATGCCGCCTCTGGGCTGTGGGACTGTATGCCTCGAGGTAAACAACACACAGATACACACCTGCATATACAACCCTGCACTGCTTGGCGTAGATAGCGTTGACACTTTGATTGGCAGTTTGGTGTGCACATCTCGCCCATGTTGGAAATGGAGATCGTTTATCGCAAACAGTAGCCGCGAGACTGCAGGTAATTGGCATCACATTCAGAAGAAAAAAAACAAAGAGGAAAAAAAAAGAATGAACATATAAATGTATATACATCTACATTTGTATATATTTTGTGTAGTTAAGAAATATTCCCTTTTTTTCAATTCTTTTGGTATTGAGGATCAAAATCACCAGGAAAATCTCACTGTAAGAGTACATGGTCTTAAGGCGTGAATCCCATCGCATTTATGTGAGTGTGTGTGCGTCGGGAGGGAGGCAGGGGGGCTTCCGTGATTCACGAAGAGTGGCCATAAATAAAACGGCTATCCATATTCATGGATTGCAAGTTTATTATAAGGTTCATGTGTTTGAAACTTATCAGAGTTCATTGACCTTCCTGTTCAATTTAGGAATGAAAATCCTGGGCCGGGATATGTCGACCATCGCATTATATGAAAAAAAAAAATAAATTAATAAATTAATAAAAAAAAAACCAAAAGCGTTTGTGAGGCAATAGCAGAAAAAGTTATTGGACATATTACGAACAGATCTATGGATTTTGCATTGCAACTGTGATCATTGAATTGTTGAAGTTTAAATATGTCTGCCCTTTTTTGAAATGTCGATTATTTCGGAAGAGGTCTCGAATCATTTTTGCGTTGCCAACACTCCTACGGTCGATAATTTTCAATTTGCTGTTCAGCGCCCATTTTCTGAATAGATATTATCGTTACTTGAGTCATGAGATTGAAGTAAATGTTCTTATCTATCTGTGGCAACAAGAATTATCTCAACGGAAATCTGAAACCAAGACGTGAGAAAGATTGTTTGGTGGAATAATAATCGCATTTCAAAAACATACTGAATATTTCTGATCCAATTCTGGTTGGATATTGATCATTATTCAAAGTCTATACTCTATTGCATTGAACAGATCCACATTACTAGTTAGAGTTGTGTGGATTAAAAACTCATTTAACGAGAGAATGTTATTGATCAGCTTACATTATCTACTTAACTTTTCCGATTCGGAAACCCATTAAAATGACTTAATGATAAATAATGATAAATACTATCCGAAAAAATAATTAAATTACAAAGTCATGTGTGTAACAACAGTTAACTTCATGATACAATATTTCTTCTGGATGATTTGATCAGGTCTGTTTCCATACGCCCTCGAAATTCGGTTCTGTGTCATTGCGAACAACTTGCATGTATGAAAGGCATCATGAATATTTCTGCGACTACGTATCAATAAACCTTCTCTAAACTGTTCTAACATCATCGAAAATATCACGTGAAAATTATATAAGCTTCCATCTTGCGTCTCATTTGACTCGAGCGTTGAAGGGTACTCGAACGCACCCACACTTCGTGAACGAGAGAAATACGTAATGGAAGTGAAGGAGTATGAAGGCAAAGGATTCTCTACGCCAATGAAAGTCAAGTTGAAAGAGTGTTGCTGCTTAGGCTCGAGGCTTCATACTTATACACGTGTAAACACACATACACGAAGTGTAGAATGAGAAAAAAAGAAGCAGAAGGTGGAGAGAAAGAGAACAGATTACCGGTTCTTCTTCTGTCGACCGTGCACGGCCGCCATAACCCTGGATCATCCGTGGATTGGTCCACTA